>QJNY01000174.1:0-144306 GCA_004155945.1 Monosporascus sp. mg162
CCCCCCCCCCCCCCCCCCCCCCCCCCCCCCCCCCCCCCCCCCCCCCCCCCCCCCCCCCCCCCCCCCCCCCCCCCCCCCCCCCCCCCCCCCCCCCCCCCCACTATGGCGAACCCGGCTTCGACGAGTCGACGTCTGAAAACAACACGAGGTAAGTCACGAAAGGCGACCGAACGCGAAGTAGACATTATTCGCTGGGCTGATACGAGGCTAGGATTCGACTGATGCTCTACGAGCTGAACACTGCGGATCCGCTGGGTGACACTCCCTGAAAGCGCTCCAACCATGAGGAACTCCAAGGAACTTTTGCCGGAGACCTCGACATCCTCGCCCAAATTAGATGGTGATGGACCCCGATGCCGAATTAGCTCAGGGGGACAAAGTCGAGACGGACAACACTACCGCTCCAACAGGGGCAGCCTTCGTCGAAACCCAGGAGGAAGGCATCCATGTCGACACATTCCTATCAGACGGATATGGCAGTGTCTTCCATCCCCAGATCCTCCTGCACGAGATTTTCGCCAACCTGGCCATCCGCAACATGATCAACCACAACCAGGAAAAGAACGACCTTCCGACATGCCCAGAAGTCTTGTCCTTGGACTCCTGCCCGCTGACTACTAGCGAACCACCGCTGCCGGCGCTGTCGCCAACCTCAACAAAGAAGCCGACTTCAATATCAACAGCCCCGGCAATGGGCGAAGTCGGGTGCTTCGGCCGGAATCAGAGGCCGCTGAGGCCCGGCGGCCCCGTCAACCCGGACAGCTTTGAAAAGGCGGCTGACAAGGCATGCCATGGCTTCGCGGTGCAAGTGGTGAAAACGCCTGGAGAGTTGGAGAATCGCAGCTTATACGTATACAAAACCAGAGACGGCGACATCCCCTTGCAGTTTAGCATCGACTGGGGGCAGGACTACACGCTGCCGGTGAACGCCGTGCAGCAGCAGAACATGCGATAACCGCTGGGCGGCGTCTCACACGCGTGTAACAAGATATTCAAGAACGATATATTCTGGAGCTGTAAGTTGAACTGCCCTCTCTCCTCTCAGACATGCCGTATTGCTTGTATTATGAGCATTAGGTGGCGAAAGCCGTATGTCCAGGCGGCGACAACGGCGGACGCGGCGGTACCACCACTGGAGGGGTGCTTAACATACTCCTTTGAGCCGTGTATACCCGACGATATTTATAGCGGTTGGAATGGCGGGGATAGAGGTAACCCTGACCTCATCGGAGACGAAGAAGCTCGGGAGGAGCAGTAGGAGAAGCTAGGATTGCCGGGAAATGTCCGCGAGTAGAGTGGGATGGCTGCGCGGCGGCGCAACTATTCGTACCTGGAATTGGGGCAGTAACTGATGTATTTAATGTTTAACGCGAGGTTGTGCCTCTCCTGGCCGGCTCAGCTGATTTCTCGCGCTCGGCCGATATTCATCAATAATGGATCATCTAACATTTAAGCACGGAAGATATAATGTGAAGCATGGGCATGAATCGATGCTTTGCGTACGCCTTCTGTTCATGACTTCATATAAGCCAACGCCTGCGACATCGGCTATCCGTAACAGGTTTACATACCGCGGGCTTGCAGCATTTCACGTTAGCAACCCCGCTGCAAGTCGGGTCTGCTGAGAAGCCTAGTGTAGACATTCCGAGCCACCACTAGAGAGAGATTTCAACCCAGGGGGATATCGACAGCGAAGTTAAGGTCAGTAAGAGTAATATACCATTGTAAGCTGGGTATCATTGGGCGTTCGCCGATATGGAAGGGGCCCAGACCGCAAATACGCTTAGCTATTGTTAAGTTCCGTCGTGCTCGAACTGTTAGAAAAGGGGTTAGAATAGGAGTAAGATGACCCACACCTTCTATATATATGTAGTTGAATAGCCCGCAAGTCCTCAAGGCTGGTCACTTATCATGGAATCTAACGGTTTTCAACCTACTTTCGACGCGAAATTATTATTCAGAGAATGTTTACTTCCCCCATCTCTCCCTGATTATACGTTCTTGAAGCTAGACATATTGAATGATGTGGGGGACGTAAGCGCGGTAGAGGATTGGCCACTGATTGGAGTTAGACGGTAGTTGAATTATATACATCGATATTAAAACTCGATAGACGGATGTTGAATCGTTCTAAACACAATATTAAATTAAACAACTTAACGTTGCCGTTTTCGGGTTTACTTAGGCTAAGACGGTTTGGGCACAGCTACGTCATATTCCTTCAAGTGTCAGTACCAAGACAGGAGAAGCCATTAGTCGCTACCGGAGGGGGGGAAGGGGGAGCTTCACATTCATTCCTTGATTTGTTAGCTGCTTCTAGGAAATTTCGTGTGTTAAATGTCACTGGAATCCCAGTTCATTTCAGGGCCATCATGACTTCTGCAATAACGTCATCGGCCGCATAACGTAGACCGTCTCGGACTTGCCTTCCTCATATGAGACTCCCTCTTCTTCGATCCTGGTATTGAATTTCCCGCTGCTATTAATCGTCAGTAAAGGAAATACGAGGCCCGCCCACTCAACTGGACGATCTGGGCCCCTACAATCTTGGACCCCTGGTAAACCGCGACCCATATCAATCATCTGCTTATCAAGATGGGGTTCTTTGGCTTGACAATCAGCTATATACTATTCTCGATACTGCATTTCTTCCAGTTCGTGCTTGCCGTCACTGTAATCGGGCTCTACGCCATAGACCTCAACAACGCCAATGAGCAGGGGAGGTATGCCGATGGGAAATGGGTAGGTCACATCCCCACACCATACGTTCATCCGCACACGAGACGGGAACAGTAGCTAAGACCTTCCCTCGCCGTCCAGGTCTACGCGGTAGTCGTCGGCGTCCTGGCGGCCGTGACGGCGCTGCTCTACCTCATCCCGTTCGTCCTGCGGTTCGCGGCCGTGCCGGCATGGAGCTTCGTCATCTTCGTGCTGTGGATCGCGCTCTTCGGCCTCTTCGGCAGCATGTACATCCGCGAGGACCCCGAGGGCAACGACGACGTCCAGCGCATGAAGAACGCCGTGTGGGTCGACCTCGCGAACGCCCTGCTGTGGCTGATCGACACCGTCGCGTCCGCCGCCTACTGGTGGTTCCACCGCGAGCGCCGTAGCCGCTTCACGGGCCGCGCCAGGCTCGGCCCCAGCGTCTAGGCACGCTCGTCCGGCTGGATGGCCTAGGATGTCCCTGCCGAGGGCTACGTACTTCCCACCGGATCGAAGGTGATAAGCCCGTGAGGGGGCTTTGGCAGCGGCGGCGGGAGTAATGGGTCAGATGACGGGGAATGCGGATGGCGTTCTTATGATGATACCAATGCACAAGGCGTAGGTCCGAATTGTTATGGTTTTCTTATCACTATATGTCTTGCTTCGATTCAGCTTGGTCACTTTGCTCAACCCTCAAATCAGTTTTTCGTAACTCGCTGGAAGGTTGCTGGGTTCTTCTGAATGGACTTATCTGGTCTTTCACCACCGTGGCGTGCTTTTCGTGCTCCGCCATATTTACGCTAGGACCAGGCCGTCTCGTAGGGTTTAGGCCCGAAGTATAATTAGGGGCCGCTATTATCCAGGAGTTAACGTTCCCAAGTACGCTCCTAGTCGGGGACGATGCGAAAACTCTCCAGGCCCCGGTCAAGATCCCGGGATGGCGAACTGAACTCTAATATTCCGACGCTGGCACTAAGTCATCAACGCCTGATGAGGCTTCCCACAACCTGAGGCTAGCCTCTATACTGATTAGCGAGCGTACATCCGCGATATGTTGACTTGGACCTCCTTATGGGTCGCAGTCAGAACCCGTATCAGAACAGTTTCCAAAACAACTCGCGAACAAGGCTGCTTTTCCAGCGTGCAAGTGACATAACATCACGGAGAACCATCGAATACAATGTGTTAGATCTCGACAAGATTAGCCGGACAATCGAGAACAGGGCCTGCTACGGTCTGTGAAGTCTGGATGACGAGTCGTAACAGTAGGCACGACACATTGGTCCAGTCCCCTTTTCTCCTGGACCCCTATTTTACGGGACCGATGCAAAAGTCCGCCTCGGCGACGGCGGTGGGAGGTAGGAGGTGGAAAATTAAGGTTCTGCGCCGTTATACCTTACTTCATCGGTGCGCTATGCAGGAGGGAGCTATCAGCCCCTTAAAATAAGGATTAATAACTCTGTCTAGCCAGCTAGGATGCCTCGCTTGTAAGGGCAGAGGTACCTGAAACCACTGGCGCCCCTCGTCCTCTGGACTGTCGGACATCTGCGTCCGTCCCCCTTCCCCCTAGCTGGAGGTTCTCGCCGCTCCTGACAAAGGTATGGCCGGGCGATCAGATGGATCATGACGGACGTCACTTCCTGCCCCTAGGCGAGGAGCGATACGCCTCCTTACATCAAGAGCCTGCTCTGGATCAGAATCCGTCTCATTATATGTGCTACATGGTCGTCGAGTTCCCGTTTGTCCAAGTCTAAGCCCCTCCACCAAGGGACGTCGCCGTACTTGCGCGCCCGAGATGCGGAATATCTGTCGTTCCCTTCTGTTCTTACCGGAAATGCTGATTCGGGACTAAAGGGGGGTAGCGCGATGCTTCCGCGCTGCTGATCAGGGTTTGCCCGTGCCGAAGCCCGTCCAGGGGGTGTGGTCGGCAAGCAAATACCTAGGTAATAATAACGGGCTGAACTATCTGATGCGTGTTCGGACGTCCTGTAGCTGGGCGACAGTGGGACCACCGAGCATTTAGGCTCAGGGCTGCTGCTAGGCCCAGGGAGTGGTATGTATAACAACATAGCCAGCCTTGAGTAGTCACCTAACCTAGATAGATATGGCGAAGACAGTCCTGCGGGGTGGACCATCAACATCGTCATAGAGCAGTATAGGGGTGTGCGGTTTCTAGAGACGTCTGGTCAGCGGGAAGACCGCAGACAAGCCTGGCGCCGCCATCTTATCGCCTTACACCACCCACGTATAGATACAGCAGTTGCTCTCCACCGGCGTGGCGGCTTCGAAAGATTTCTTACTCTCCCGCAAAAGCGTTAAGCGTAGCAACTCGAACGACAATAAGTAGGAAGAGAAGTATCGCAGCTAAGATCGTCGGGAAGCAGCCCTGAAACTGTCTCCTCGATGGGGCGTAGTTGGACAAGTAGTTACTGTAATGTCACGTCTATCTCGGCTGGCATGTTTATGAAAAACGTTGGGAGGCCTTGCCATTTAAAGATGGAAACGAGCACTGCGGGCTCGACTATTGAGCTCAACATGACACCCCTAGGTCCCATCGACAAAAAGACCGCAGCTCTGTAAGAACCCGTGTAGAGACTTAGCACGCTCGAGCTTCTCGTACATAACGCTGATATAGCCAGCCAACCCAACAGATACGGCTTCGCGCCGACTGCGGCCGATGTTAGACGGACCCTTGATGCCGCCCGAACAGGCCGAGCAACGCTGCCTGGCGTCCGCGATGACGCGCCGCAGAATCGCGTCCAGGTGTCCCCTGTCGCCGAATTTTCAGGCTATTTGCAGAGAGATTTCATGGACAGCTCGACCGGGAAGCCGCGTTGGTCAAATTTTGGCCCGATACCAGCGTTCGCCTGGAGGCGGCTATCTAGTCAATGCACGTAGGAGACGGGCTTGGAAGTGCATGGTTTCTGTCAGCGATGTATAACCCTTGTAGGGCACGCTGGATAGGAGACGTAGTTGGATCAATATGTGTATCCGGTTTCAAGGCCATATTTCTATCACGTCGAGTCCCGTCGGCTAACCCTACACACGAAGGCTCTGACGTAGTGACATCGGATCTCCTTAATGACAGAAGTAGATACGCTGGCGATGAGCTTCTCGTGTCGTTGGAACACATTCCACATGCGTTCAGAGCCTCAACGATTTTCCTGCGCAATGACGACATGCAGGGGATATTTTCATGTGATAATAGAGGCATGGGTACCCCGACATGAGCATGGCCCTGCAGGCCACAATCCGGTAAAAGGTCACACTCATCTCGCGCTAAAGAGGTGGCCCTGGCAGGAGGTCCGTATGGTTTTTCCTTTTTAGGATTATTGCTGCCTTGTCATGCTGCCTTGTCATCTTGACCATGGCGTTTTCGTTTCCATCTTACGATTGGAAATCTCGATTTGGGTCGAAATTGGGCCGTGTCGTATGAAATAGTTGATGCGCTGCCCGACGCTTGAATATCTGTGACGAATGCAACCATACCAGTAGACGGCGGAGGAGACGGCGGAAACGGCAGATGTCCCACTCTGCCAGTGCTCGCTACGGATTTTGGGCGCCTCTCGCGCCTGGGATGTCCTGTTTTTTTGCAGAAGAGAACCATGCAGCCGACGTCATTGCGTCAATAAGGGTCGTTTCTTGGCCCCCCCCCCCGGGGGGGGGGGGGGGGGAGGAGAGAGTAGTGGTTGCCAAGGGACGCCCATCCGATGAAATCCCATCTCCCATTCGAGCAGGACCCTCGGGACGGCAGCAGCCCCTGTTCATTCCATTTTCCATCAGTTGATTTCTTCCGAAGACCGGCTGATCGTCCATTCGCAACACCCTCTGCAACCCCACGCGGCCGTGGCATAGCAATCTGTACGGCCCAACCATGAACCACTGCCGATCTGACTGATAGTGTATGTGCAGCTGTCCGTCGCAACGGAGCGTTTTGTGATTGCAGCGGCGTTGGATGCCGCTTGACCCGGCGCCTATTGTCTGACTTCACTACCGAGAGGAATACGACGCCGTTGTGGGGATGTGATCGTTCCCCAGTCTCTGGCGTGTAAGGGCACCGCATGCGATGCTGTCCACTCTGCCCAACACGACCCTAACCCGCTCCGGCCTGTTACTGTAGTCAGAAGTCTGTCCTTGGCATCGGGAGAATTGGGGGGGCAGGTCATTGACACAAAAAGTGGCGCACTTTCGGGATAACCGTCTAAGAAATCTTAGGGCAACAACTGGTAAATTATAAAACATAATATATACAGCCAACTTAAGGCTGTTCCGGATTATTTTGGCTATTCAGAAATAATTTCTTTCAATTTTATATATGTTTTCCTGGCGTTTGAATTCGGTGTGCAGCTCTTAGGTGGTTTCGGACACTGCGCCCACTTTTTTTTGTCAATGACCCTTGGGGCGGGGGGGACGAGATGCAACGCTGATCCCGTAGATCGATGCTGTATATAGTCCATGCGACAGGCTGCGTCAGAAACAACCAAGCCACACTCCCGGATGGAAACATATTATGGGAGTTATGACTAGTCACGGCTCGATCCGCGCTCGTGTGTGTTTCAGATTGAGTACTAACCGACGAACATCATCAAGCGGTTCTTTCCTTCGGTCAGCAAGAAGCACTCGCTGTAGAGTTAGCCCGGGGACCCAATGAGCAGCCGGCGCTCAATCGTGATCTACAACTACATCTATGCGGTCAAGTCGATGCTGCAAGATATTACATGCTGTGGCTGATCTTAGGCCCGGCCCTTTATTATTAGTCGAGTAACGCAATACCGTTTACGCTGAATACAAGCTTTACCTCGTCTCGGCGGCGCAGTGGTTTGCTTGACGATGTGCAAAATGCCCTAGCTCGATCTCTTGCACATGGGCCGCACACACCGGACAAGTTGTGTTTGGCTCCAAGCCGTACACACCCTCGGGCAGAAAACACGCGGACCGCGGGGCAATAAACGCCACCATAACCTCTCGAATGTAGATCCGTATACCATTTCACGGAATATAGCCACCACCTGCCGCGTTTCGTAGATCTCCTCGACGGCTCTTATCTGATAAGAGCCTTGCCAACGGAAGATCCCGAGGCCTTACGAGGACCCTTGTGGGACTTGATAATCCCCCTTATACTGTAGACCTGTAGACCTGTAGACCTGTAGAGCTGGACGCGAAAGTAGTCAGGATGGGCAATTCAATACGCGGCAGTAACCCAGCCGAAGCAAAGCTCGGTTCGAGAAAGTGGTGTGCTGATCACTGCAAGCCGGTTTCTTTTTGGATGCCAAGTCACTCGATAAGGCCCCTCCTAGCATCGACATTAACACGAACTACTGTAGGCTAGCACAGCTCCTCATGGGGCCAACAAGCCCCAGCTTGGTCAGGAACTACAGTGACTATCTTGGGCCAGAAAAGCAGGCAAAATCTCAAGTAGGAGTACTTGAGAGCTTGCGACGAAGTTAATGAGCCTCGAAGGTGACCTGCGGGGTATTCTGCGATAGAAGCCCGCTGCCCGTCACTTTAAAGACCTTACGTAGCACGAGCCGCGGACGTAACGTAGCGACGCAGTTCGCATCCGTGTCATATGCGGTTGGATACTGGCGGTCGATGAGGCGTTTGGTGCTGATATATGAGGCAAAGGAGGGATTCCGATTCGCTTCCAGCACTTCATGGAGAGTGATATCGATTGCTGGGACCTCGAGTGCTGACCAGAGTCTCGGCTTTCGGTCGGCCTTGGCAATAGGAAAATGAGTGTAATTATGGTAGACAGCCCAGAGCCATTGACCCCGCGACATCTCCAGATAACTATTCGTATACTCTAGGCCCATAGCTACGTAAATGAGCATTAGTTCTGCCCAATTTCGGGTACACGATTGCGGTGCGCCACGTCGATATTTTGCTCTATGGATGTTGACTTGTTGAGGATCGTCGTTAGCGTTGAACGGGGACACCGTTACATATGTCCGTTTTTGAAGCCTGCAAAACGCCACTCGATCATAAAAGCGATAGCAAATATAGCACCACAGTCGTATTTTCTATCATGGGTTGACTTAGATGTTTAGGCCTTCCGAGTTATGAGAGCGAAAGAGGTAGACTTGCGGATAGATCGAATAGAGAACGAAAGCTTTCCGGCCCCACACCATCATCCATCTGATACTGTGTCTCATAGAGTTGGTCATTCAGCCCCCCCACATTGCCATCTGGGTGGCCTCAAGCACGCGCAAGCATCCAACGTCACATTCCCATTTCCACCTCTTGAAGGTTTGGGAAGGCTACTTGCCCAAGCCCATTTGAGCGCATCCAACAAACTCTAGCCCTGTTTAGCTTATTGGATTTACGCCCCTGAACGCCACCGGAAAGGCAAACCGCTTTATCTTGTACAACCTCCAGAGAACTCTTTCTTATCTGAGTTACGGGTGAATGCCGCCGCCATATTTAGCTTTAACCCTTGCACATCTGGAGTTTTGGGTCAAGGGAAAAAAGGGGCCGGGTCGGCCATTGGATATTAAATGGGCCGCATCCCCAATGAACGAATGGTCGATTGAATGAACCACGCGATTGGTGTATCTCTATGAACGACCCTCTTGCATGATCGCTTCTGGCATCAACGGTAGCTGCAGCATTATCTCAAATTGCCTGGATTCACGTGAGGATCAGTCGACGACCCACGCTGATTCTGACGGCTTGAGTCACTACGCGGCCGCTGTTACAGGCGTGTTAATTATTGTAATTACAATTCCCCAGTACTCTCGTTCACATAACTGGTGCCGCCGTGCAGAGGAACCATTCTGTTATTGCAATACAACATGCAGGAGGATTTCTCTTCTAACATCCAATTGTAAAGGTAAGAGAACCCGAGAAAGTCGTGTTACAGTATCTCATATGCGTGCTATCCCTACATACATACACATACATATCCTACATACATTAGTTACGCACCACTTACCCGCCCCTGGTACATGGACCATACGATATACGGTAGGCGTGGTCGACTCCGTCCATAAAACCCCGGGCACTTTAAATATCATTAAGCACCATTCCCCGGCACTGCACCCTTTATACCCCTTAAGGGTTCCCAAGTCGATCGTGAGCTTACCACAGTCATTACTTCACCAGGTATTTTACCAGGCTTTCCATCCTTTGTCATACGTACGAGGAAACACAGGCGCAGGCGGACGCACACGCAAACGCATCGCATACGGATACACATACAGGCAACGCTGGGTTGGCGCATACGTTTGGGCGTGGTTCCTTTCAGATAACATCGGCGGAGGGGACCTTGGAGGACGGGACGGGGCGATTGGACATTTGAACGACAAAAACGAACTTCGCAAGTGATAATTGCTATCAAAGTTATCCTGATGGCGGCCTTCGGACGATCATTCAAGCCTGCCTCGTATCTTTCTTCCATGACAGCTAGACGACCGCCCATGGCCGGTAGGACCATGTCCAACTCGTCCGACGTATCACCAGCAGCTTCGTCACCAGCAACCCCGGAGCCTAGGCCGGACGACATCGTCTTATCAGCAAGACCCTCCCCGACGGGATTCACGGAGCATCAACGATTCTCTTCTTCGAGATCACCCCATATGCACTTAAGGCCGTCTTCTGCTAGTGGCCCAGGTATGTGTATTTTCACGTCCCTGCATATTTCGTATAATACGATACCCCCGTACGGGATTCTATAATGGGCTTGTTTTCCGGCCTCGTATCAGTTTAACGTCCGCTTGTGACATGCGAGTTGCGTGTGGTTCGAGAGAGCTGAGCCCTTGGTCGGCGCGCTTAGACTTCCGCCTAGATGGAAACTATTATTAGATACTACCTAGTGGTTGGTTTCATGACTGTTTGTTTACCGGTTTACCTGATTTAGTAGTCGGGCTCCCGGGATTACCGAGTGGTCTAGGAGAGTCAGATAAGAGCTTCACCGAAGCCAATTAAGCCTATTTATTTCATGCTTGATTTCCCAGGACAAAGGATAAAGAGAAAACCAGGCGACGAACACATGAAAAGAACATGCAACCACCAGAACCTCCACGTTGCTTCGTCAAGGTGACTGGGTGCTAGCATTTCTCGTCCGTTTCTTTCCGTTCTCTCTTCTTTTCTTCCCTTTTTCGGCGGAGTAAGGAGCTTTTTCCGGGATCTCCTCTTTCACCGATTTTATGCCCCGTCTCCTTGGTCAACGAAAGTTGGCGGGAAGCCACTAAAGCAGCCTACTATCAGCCTCTGAAGCGGGGTGCATCTGCCCCGATATTCTGATAGGCGGGTGGGTGCCGGGTCACTGAAAACAACACGGCAAAGGGGGGATCCCCCTGCCCTCCCCGGTGCAGCCCCTAATGCCTCCTCTCGGGCCCCATCTGAACTTGACCCGAATTTCTCTTTTGATTAGCGAGGTTTTCGGGCAGCAGAATGGGCCGATACCCCAATACGGTTGCGTCATACCAAGATGCTAATCCTTAATAATTACCAATCGAACCAGGCCATTCTCACTCGCGAACTCCCATCACACACGACTCATCACTTGCGGATTCTCCACGGTCGACACCGGCGGGAAGTAGGCCAATCGCCATCGAACTGCCAACCCCGAAGAACGTCAACAGTGCCCCAGTTTATACACCGCCGGCACCACTCTCTGCTCGCGGGGATCTTCCTTGGTATGTGTTGTCGTCTCTGTAGATCCCGGCCCCATCTTCCCTTTTACCCTTTATCTCGTCTAAAGTTACTTCCGTGGCTCGTCGTACACATAGAGCAACCGAGTTTCGGCACCCCTTCCGTAGGGACCGTGTGGTACTAATTAGGCGAAATTAGTGGTTATTTCCCTTTGCACGAGGAACAACCCAGGGTCTACCGTCCACACCCTTTTCAGCTGGACGCCTCTAAAGCCCGAAAGAAATCCATCCAGCTCGCCTCTGGCCCCAGCCCTTCTGATAGTCAAGTGTTCGTGTCCAACATCACGGCTACCGGCACTATCGCCTTTGGTAGTTCCTGTAAGGCCGCATCCGCCGCCGCCGCCGCCGCCACATCGGCAGCCATGGCCGATCAAACAGCGCGTCTGCAGCCTGATAGCGCAAGCTCGCCAAATCCCCAACCCTGCACCCCTGTCACGTCATACAACCCGAGTCCATATCAGGAAAACGCCTTACCAATGGGAAAGTATTATCCCTCAAACTACGAGAAGCGAAAAATGCAGAAGCAACGTCCGCACATATCAGATGTCGCTTCGAGTCAGATGAAGTCGGACACCCACGTCACAACCGCTCGGCAAGGCCCGATGGCCGGACACGCACGAAACGAGTCGGAGGCTAAGCGCAGACTGGCACAGTATCAGCGTGACATGATCGCTCAAGCCGCCATGGCCCTGGGCGGCTCCAGCGTCAATAGAGCCGCAGTGCCGACTCTGGCCAACATAGGCTTCACCAGCCTTCCCAAGCCAGACAAGCCTAGGCTTCAACCCCTAGGGAGCCCGGGACCGGTGACGCCCATGGAGCTCGAGGGAGCGGATGGGTATCTCGACGCTCGGGCATCTGGAGAAGAAGCCCAGAAAGAGGAGATTGCAAGGGCGATGCGACTTGATGCGGAGAGACGCAGACGCGAAGGCGCCAGTTCACCCGTGGTCGAACTTGGCCCCAGCACCTGTTAAGTTCCCGAACCGCTGCTTCGAGCTCTTATTGCCCCTAAGCAGCAGGCCAAATCACCACAGACATGGAGCGTATAAGTCTCGTATGTTCGAAGACATCGTCCCTACGAGCCGCCGGCATCTTTCACCGACCAAGTAGCAGCGGACACATCCCAGATACTCTTGACTGTACTTGCCGCAGCGTTCACTTAAGATCTTAGCTGCGTATCCTTCGTCAACATCGCTGAGAACGGGATGCTATGGTGCTCTGGGATATTGTGGCGATGTACTACTCTGCGAGGCATAAGAGCATCGGGGGTTACTCTTTTCTCAGCACATATTTTTACCAACCGCGGCGCGTACATATTTAACGTCTGGGTCGCGCTGGATCATGCTATTTTCGCCGAGTGGAAGAGGTATACGCGAACTTTCTACGGCAAACCTCGCATTGCACGGCGTTCACAGCGGCATCCGGAATTCGCATCTAGCTCGACCATGATACCCCCATTGCTTTTTTTATTCTTTTTTTCTTTTTCCCCCCAATTTGCTGAGACCACTATCTTTCGAAGGGTCTCGGACACGCAGTATTTTTCTTTTTTAACCCCGGAACGTGGGAGGGAGGGACACAGGACTTCGGCAGTTCCCAAGAGAGCATCGGTGTTGTTTTTGTTAGACCAACCGGCATCATAGACTTCAATTCTCTTCCACGGCTTGCGCCTCTTTCCGACGGCACAGCGAGGATAGGGGTCTGGCTTTGTTGGCGAGGCATATACCTGCTCTTGTTGTTGAACCCAGAGATGCGGATGCGAGATGATGGACATGGAGTGAGATGAGACAGAAATTCTGAACATACAGAAGAAAGACAGAAATGGGATACGAGCATGGTGCATAGGGTGGTGACGTTCCCTCATTTTGTTTCTGGAGTAGTCCCCGCCTCGACATCACCCCATCGGACCGACCGACCGACGGAGACGGGATTGAGTGACGGGCGATCTTCTCCTCGCCATAGCGGCGCAGCAGTGGCGTGTGTGTGGGCGGGCAGGGAGCGGGCGCGGGCGGCTGCCTTTTTTTTTTTTTTCCTTTTGTTGCTTTTTGAATGCATACCCGGACGGACGGACTGGATCGAATCAATGAATCAATCGCTTTTGATAGGAACACTACCTACGTTAGAAGAATTACCATAGGAAAACCGACGTGATCATTCTATCAATATGTGCTATTACGCGACTCTTTCGTGATGTGGTTCCTGCCGTGGTAAGGTGGCTGGCTGTATGTGCTGTTAGTGACCCGCGCGTCGGATTGGATGTATGGGACTCCGGCTTCGAGGTGGATTAAGTGAATCTGCTCAGCTACCTCCCTCGTGGAGACTACATACGCCGTGGGCCCGCCGTGTCCCTCTCCGCTCATTATACATGTCGACATACATATGTACCCCGGATATATACGCATTTCGCCATGTCCCAGGGGAGGAGGGGAGATGAATTGATAGATGTACATAAGACCCTCCTCTTCTCCCTAATTAATCAATCATACGAAGCCCCACCGCGGCCGCCTCGTATTCATCTACCATACGGTGCGGGAGCCGCAGTAACCAAGATGACACGGCGGCGTAAATCACCTGGAGACGCCGCATGCCGCGTACACTTAGTTAGAGGCCTGGTTACTCCGACTGGAACAGGGGAAGACGGGTCTATCTGTCTCTGTGTATATGAAGTATGCATGTTGGAATGGGAAATGGAGCCTGGGAGGGATATCGACATATTACATATACCAGTATAACCCGTGAACCATTCCATGGTATTACCCTCGGCAAAGCTTCTCTCGGTTGCATAGCAGTCAGTAGTCAAGTCCGTGCTTAGGTTGCATCCCCGGCACCCGGACTGATATCCGATCTATTGAGAGAACATGGCTGCAAATAGATTACGAAAGCCGTTCGCCTCTCCCGCATGCTCCCCCCTGAAGACTCGGTATGTATATAATTCTGTTTTGTATAACCTGTTTATGCCTGATAACGACTACTCTACCTAACTCTCTCCTAGTCGTGTGTATATGTCCTATGGGGTCGGAGCACCAGTCACCGACGCCCTCCCGAGTTTCTGAGCGTAGTGCTATGGGAGATCATCACCGACCCCTCAAAGCCCCTGATGTCATCCGTATAGTGGGAATTATGACTCACGGTTCTTCCTTTTCATCCCACCAAGTCCGCACGTAGGCACGTTATCAAAACCTCGATCAACACCCGTAACTCCGATTCTATTCCCCACACAACCAAATGCAAAGCGTCCGCTAGCCCTCTTACCCATGATACCCCCTGTCCCTACCTACGACTCAAGACAGTCATGGAGGCAAACCGGCAGGCAGGGAGACAGACCCAGCTTAGGCAGCCCGGCAATAGTTGGCCGGAAAGCTGCCCTGGACGCCGTCCAGCTCGCCGACCCACCAGTCCTGGTCCGTGGTCGTCTTCTTGACGATGCGGATGCGGTCGCCCTCGTGGAACGAGAGATCGCCCGTGCTCTGACCGGTGAATGCGTACTGGGCGACGACGAACTCGTCGGGCTGGCGGGCGCCGACGCCCCGCTTGGGCGGCGGCGGTGGAGGAGGCTTCTTCTTCGCGCCTATCGAGGCCGCTGCGTTGCTCAAGTTCGCGACGTTCGACAAGGGCGTCGCCACCCCCGCCGTGTTGGTAGCGCTCAACGAGAGCGTGGATGCCGTCGTGGACGTGGATGCCCGGCGCGCGAAGTAGTCGGCAGGTGGATCTGTCCGGGAGCGTGCGGCGTTTGGTGATAACGACGGTGACGCCTGTGCGAGCCGGGAAGCTGTGGTGAAGTCCGTGGCTGCCAGGTGGCCCTTTGGAGTGGAGTAGCTGGAGCCGATCGAAGGCCGGGGCTGTGCTGCAGGGCTCGCCGATGGTATCGGAGCAGAGGGAATCCGGTTCAGTCGCGGGGGTATTGTCGCGGTGCCGCCTCCGGCGCCGAGAGTAGAGGCGGAACGCCGCGGGCCGTTCTCTATAACAGACGGTGGCCGACTGTTGGTAGAGTCATCTTGTAGTTTTAATGACTGTCGGACGGCCTTCCCAGTCGCAACACACGGTATGGATTCGATTTCAGTCCTGGCTGGCTCAAAGTCGGTCATAAAGACCTCGATCACGTCCTCCATCGGCGGTGGCGGCGATGGGAATTTGAACTCCTCGCAGTAGTTGTGTAAAGTTGTGTAATATAACCCCAGGAGCCTGTTCTGTATTAGGACCAACGAGGAGAGAAGCGGCGGTATGATGCTGAAGGTCGCCGCCACTAAGGGAGGTAGCGTCTCCCTTAGATGGTCGTCTGCAGCGGCGAACTCCTATCCGCGCGACTTGGTTAATTCCTCACACGAACGCATACTCTCAGGGTGAGGATATCGTACCTCTTGCGCGCGCCCCATGTCGTCCTCAGCCTTCGCGAGCGCTTTCTCATCCTTGGGGGACCGGCCAATCTTCCTTTGCAGCTTGTTGGCCTTGTCCTGTGCCTGCTCATAATCCAACCGCTTGTTCTCCCTCTTCTTAATGATCTTCCTCATAGGAGTAATACAAGCGCGGACGTCCGTGGCGGGGTTGATGATCCTCGAATCGACAAGGGCAACCTCCTCGAGCAAGTCGGTTCTCAGCTCGGCATATGCCTCTCTAAGTTTGAACGTGCGCTGGAGCTGAAGCTCCGGGGTGGGAGCGGCCGGCTTTCCGTGGCCATCAGATGCGCCTACAACGGGATCCCAAAGGCCCTCGTATTCCGTTACGAGCCCCAGCTGGGTGTGCACCAAGCTAACCCACGAGTCGCGCCATGACTTGGTCTGTTCGAGAATCTGAAAGACATGATTGTCAGCGTTTAGTCTACAGTGCCATCGGGATAGCGACAACCCGTTGTCATCGTGTTAGGTAGAGATCCATGCGTGATATGCCAGTGCCTCTGTACCTTAGCTAGAACCCTGTCGGCATCCTCGTAATCGCTGAGGAGCATAGCAACTTTCGCATTGTCCCCAGGGCTCTTATGGAGAAGCTTCCCGAACTGTCTCTGCATCGACTGCATCTTGACGGGTAGCGCTAATGTCGTTGATAGCTACAGGGGCCGGATAGAGCTGGTAGAGATAAGGCATCTACCTAGCCCAAGGTAAGATAGCTAGAAGACTAGGTGGGTAACTAGTTCTGTAGCTCGCAACACTCGAAACTCGTGTGCCGAACTAATAATGTGAATGGAGACGTAACAGAAGAAGAGGCGAAACAATACCAATTGAAGGCAAACGTAAGTGCCATTGGGTAATTTGGGGGTAAACGTTACGTTTTCCCCTGAGATGAGGATACGTATGGCAGACCAGACACAGAAGGTTGAGGCTCTCGAGCGGGTTGGGACGGGGGTGAAGAAGAGGATGAGGCGAAGCTTGCACAAGCGTATCACACCCGTTGCGTCAGCGGGGATTTGGTGTCGACCTCGGCGGGCAGGCAAGTCAACTAGCACTAGGTACGGCGGTACGTAGTGGTGATAGCATGGACATGGAGTTCGGCAGCACGGGCGGAGGGGTCCTGTACCCCACTATCAATACCACTCGATCAGTCACTTCCGTTGGGGTGTTTGGTGGCCATACTCCAGAGCTGCCAGGGATCTGATAGCTTGAAGGTGCAGCCCGTGCCGTACTTCCAATCCGTTCGTAAATGCATGTAATACCAGTGAGTACGTAATGTACCCCCACCAACTTTGCCGAAGACGAGACGAGACGGGCCAAGATTGCATTATCTGGGTAGATCTCTAGAGACAGTCTTGAGACATACCTACGGTACTGTTTTGTTTGCCCCGTGGGGAAAATGGGGTCTCGCTGATATGAAAGTCTGACAGGAACCTCTGAAGTTGCTGAAGGGTTGATGCTATACGTACAGGTAGCGGCACATCGGGCAAAAGACCAACAATACCTATTTAAGTACGCGTCCCGCTTTGGTGGTCATCTGCAGTGCAATGCAATTGCCTACCAACCATAAGATGGATGACCGGAGAATTCGAAAGGCATCGGAGTGTTGGTTTTCTCGTATCTGAAACGTTGTTGGCGGGGTGCGAAGCTACGAGCTACCTCTCCGGACAATCCATGACTCAATCCTGCTCCTCTTCTCTGCAGGTTGGTATGATGAAACAGGAGATGCCCTCCATTGCCTATAAGCACTAATATCTTCCTGCTCGTCTCGTCTGGGCAAGTAGATCATGGATATATATAGATCCGAAAAAGAAGACTTGCCAAACCAGCTAACGTCTAAACCAACCCTAGGCCATGCTCCAGAGTGGATTCAAGTTTACGGGCAATTGAAAAAAGGCTTCAATGCTCGCCCTCGTCTCTTATCATTGTTATGCGGATAACGATAATAAGCACGTGGGCTGATAGGGATAAAGTGAAGCGCCACCTTTCATGTTACCGAAACCTTAATAACTTAGCGTATCGCCTAGTGGTCACGTGCCTTCGCGTACTTTTGGCCGCGATTGCTTTGCTTTGGTTGCATGGTGGGGCCAATAAACTTTAAGAGCTGCAGTCGCGTCGGGCTGGTTGGTGTTTTATTAATACATTCGATAACCGTGGCGACTTTGCCGCCCACTTTGACAGACGACATCTTCAACTTTTCGTCTTACCTATAACAACTACATCATGACGTGAGGTTTTCTCATCCACGGCCCACGTAACAACCAATCCCGCCGAATAACTCCCATGTGTGCTGCTAATATACACAAGACATGGCCACAGTGGTACAAGCCATGCAGAGTTCCGCGGCAACGTCCACCGGCCTTCAAACAGCCTCGAGTAGTGCTCTCGTTCTGGAATTCGTCTGTCTTTTTACCCACGATCTTCGCCGGAAACAGAAACGCTGGCAAGATGGACGGCTCAAGTATCACACTTTCAACAAGCGGGTTATGGTTTATGATGAGCGCGGTAACTTCGTGGGGGATACCCACTGGCGCGAGGATTTCGAGTTCGGCGATGGCGAGGAGCTAGAGCTTGAAAGAGGCGGTACCATCGTTCAGGTTGCTGAGTGTACCGGCAGCCGGGACCAAGACCTGTCCGAACTTATCGACAAGCGCGCCCAGGAGAAAATTCGGAGGCAATCTGCTGCTCTGGCTCGACGACATCCCACGCTTGAGCCGGCCACGCCTCGGCCACCCCTGGCTGCTGCTGCTGCCGCTTCACCTCACTTCCCACTCCATCATCGACATCTTCACCACTTGATTGGGACGCCAACCGGCCATCATGGTCGCGCCCATATTCCGCCCGAGTCCCCTTACGAGCAAAGACGGCAGCAGTTGGAAGCACCGCCGCAGGATGATACTAACCGTCCTTCCAAACGAAGAAAGAGGGAAGTGTCTCCCCCGAGCAAGAGCGGTTATGCGCAGAGTCTATTCGGCGCTACTTTGACTCTGTCCGGACGTCCCATGAGCTCTGCACCCGTGCGTCATAAGCCCGCGAAACCGGTCTCGGCTCAGGAAGTTGACCCGTGTCCGACCTCATCCGATCAAAGCAATCGTGAGAGTGACACGGTATCAGCGCTCTTAGCTCCAAGGGCAGCTGCGCCGATGCCACAAGGTGTCTCTGCGAGGCCCAACCTCTTGTCAAGTGTGCCTCAGAGACCTCCAGAACTGCCACCACGAGGAGGACCCGAGCCACCCCGTTCTTCTTCTCCTATTCTGATCGAGGAGAGTCCAGAGCGAGACCGGTACCCTAGCGCTACTGATACTGCTGCTTCTAGGCTCTCGAAACCGAGTAAGGAGAACCGAGGATCTGATGGCAATCAGCGTAATCCTCTGCAGACTGTCCCAGTGAACGAAATCCAAGCCCTCATTGATTCTGCCAATCGACGGAGTAATGAAAACATGGCAAAGCGTCGGTCGTTGAACGATAAGTCTCTTAACAACGTCGCCAGGAGACGCGAAGAGCAAGAACAGCGGCAGGAAGCTAGACACTTAGGAGTGCGTGGGGACACAGTAAATGGGAAGATACCAGATCTCGATCAAATACGATCGGAAGCGCTGGCATCGCGCTCATTACCAAAGGATCACATTATAGACGAGATGGCAAGAGAGGACCTCGACGCTCACGTCCCCGTGGAGAAGTCTAGGATGGAGTTGCGCATCAAGCCAAGGAAGAAGCCAGGCTTGTTGATGCTTTCTGAGACAACGGCGGGAACTAAGCCGTCGTTGAAATCAAGATCAATTTCTGCCAAGGACATATTGGACGACTCTTCTATCTCATCTGACGTGCTCGGAGACAACAACATGAATAGGGGCAAATCCAAGTGTATAACTTCCGCAGACTCCGGTGATAGAGAAAAGGCCTGCCGGAATCGTCCGAATACCAAACGCGAGACCGGCCCCCTACAGGTATCCCATATGGAAGAAGTCGTACGTATTGACGATGATCCGCCAGAAGCCGCACAGAATGACCCCCCTGGCTGTGACAGCGGGTCGAAATCTTGTGAGAGAGCCCCGAAAAGACGTCGGCGAGGAAGAATGGCTGTCGTCTCATCTCCACTGCACGAGACCGATGATGAAAAGGTGGTCGAGAAGGTGATAGAGAATTTGGACGACGATCTATTCGAAACGGTGGAGACGACGCCGCCACGCAGAGTTTCTAGGAAGAAGCGGCCGGAAGTCCCTTCACACGAAGATCAAGATACCCCTCAGCTAGACATCTCTAGTTCGCCAGTAGCGAGAAAGCGAAGATCCAGAAGGACAAGAAATCCAGGCGCAGCTAGCACGGACGATGCCCTTGTCGAACAAACTAACACGAGTCGGCAAGACGCCCGAGATGAGGAGGAGTCTGACCTGTCAGAAGAAGTCACAGCACCTCGGTTAGCTAAGATAAAGAAGAGCATACGCAGTAGGGAGCTCATTGGCTTCGTTTTCGACCGTGACAACGACGAAGAGGAGGAAGACGGCAGAGAAATTGAAGTTCCAGCAGAAGACAGGTCGAACCCACCGCGTATCTCCCAGCAGAATCCTGCAACAATGTATCCACTACTCGCTACAGATGCACTGGAGCCCAAGAGGCCCGTAGCGGCTGGACCGTTTCGGGAGACCGCCCAGCCGGATGTCAGCCCAGACAACATTGTGCAAGCCATCTCGGAGGATACGAATTCAGAGCAATTACCAGAAAAGATCCGTGAGCAGTTGGAATACGGCGAGAAGGATCAGAGACCAGTCTCTGCCCCCCGAGCAGTGGCCGCCGGGAGTCGTGACGTTGAAGAAAGTCAAGATGCGCCCGAGCCACAACTGCCCCTCCCCTTGGCTGCACCTCAAAATACAAACTCCCCTCAGGGTAATATTTTGGAGTCGGAGCAAAGTGTGCAGCAAACTGTATCAGGGGACTTGGGCCCGACTGTGCCGCAGCTTCCTATCGTTTCAAGCCCTCCACAACAGCAGGACAATCCAGGAAACGACAGGCCGAACGTGAGTACAGCCGCACAGCAGTCTACAGCTGAGGTGGCAGAAGCCAAAATATCCAAGCCAATAGCGGCTCGAAAGATTACTAACCCAGCCACGAGGGGAAGAAAGGCTGCCCGGCCAGCGGATGCGGCTGGCCAGCTTCCCCGGTGTCCCCTACCACCAGAAATGACAAGCACGAGTTTCGCTAAGCCTTCGAATGCAAAAAAGTCGGCCGAACCTGGAAATCAGGCGAAAGGAGCTGCTAAGCCGCTTCCTGGATTTGCAAGAGCGAATGGAGGGCCATGGAGCCGGGAGGCATTTGACTTGTTTGAATTCAAGCGACCTACATGAGACGACGCCCGGGTCGGGCAAGCCGACTACTCATAAAACCATTGAACGTTGTCGACCTGAGCTTTACTAAGCCTCAAAATCCTCATCACGGGGACGGGAGCCGGTCCGGACTTGACCGACAACTGGTTTATTTGCTGAAAAACAACTGCGTATCACGGCGGAAAGACGCATCAATAGATGATGGTTGGGCGGCTCTATGCTTCCTAATACATATATGGCTTGGAAATATGGGAGAGCTCAAATAGTCACAGTGCCTGTCGCTTATTGGTTGCCTGTGTACATAGCTGTGAACATGTTTGTCATGGCACGCTCCTTATGGCCGGCGTTGCAGGGGGCCAGAGCCGGTCCCACCCGACCCCGCATCTACCACGCTGGCAGCTCGACAAAGCACCTGCAACCCTCCTCCCTTCTGCTTCTTCAAAATTCCTACTTTTTGCACATGACGCCCAGGGTTGTATTCACCGAAGGTTGGGCGTATTGGCCTCAACTGCGGAAACGGCGGCAGAAGCTACTGCAATGGTTACTTCTTCCATTCCATCGCCCATGCTTTCCAATGCTGTATTAAAACAATACGGCCTGGAGCTTCTCTATACACTATCCGTCGCTTGCAATTCCAGCCCTCATTGGTCAATTTGTATACTTTTAGACGTATTATTCCCGTTTTGACAGCGTACAATGGGGTGGGGTGCAAGGCAGGCAGGGTGTGCGCATCTCACTTGGCCGCGAGCCACGAGAGAGACAGAAAGCAGGCAACCCAAATGAAAAAGGGTGAGTAGGCGATCTGCCTTGTCAGCCTCGAGTACTGCGACAAGTACACCGCGAGTTGGGTTGTTCGTTCCTCGAGTCACACTCATAATACTTTGCTGCCTTATCCTGTCTTTATCCCTCCCTCGAAACCTTCCACCCGGATGGTCTTGTTTGTGATTCACACACTGTTCTATCTGTTCTGAGTGTACTGTACTCCCATCCCCGACGGCTGCCTGAGCATTCCACCTCGTCGTAGGCAAACTGCTGTCACAGGCTATTATCAGCAAGGCTGTATCGTTTATGAATCACTGCGTTTCTTGCGCCCTCTAGTTATCCAACATGCAGCATTATCAAGGTGACGAGTGGCATGCCGTTCCGCATGATACCCCGTCGACTTCTCGCAGCTCCAGGAGTCATATTCCCCTTAAGATTGTCATAGTTCCAGATGAAGAGACTCAAAGGATATACAACCAGATCAGAGAGGAACAGGAGCGCCATAATCCCCACAACTATGTTGCAGCCCACGCAAATGAAGACCTGCTTAGTCCCTCCACGGCTGCCACCATGACTAGAAGCTTCACCAATGGAAGCAGTGCCAGTTCCAGCCGCTCCTACTCCGAGGATCCGCAGGCATCGCCCGCCCAGGACTCGGTCGTGACGAATAATGGCCAGGGGAAAAAGCCTCGTGGCAAGAGGCGTCGACCGCTCGATGAGAAAACTAGGTTAGCGACTGCTGTCAAACGAAAACTGAAGCTCCCATGCGAAAAGCACCGGAAGAGGAAAACAACAGTAAGCGCGCCGGCTACAACCATACTGTTTCGACATGTTCTTCTAACCTTTGTCAGTGCGACTGCTATGACTTTAGCAAGCTAGAAGCAGGCTACCTTAAGAGGCACGACCCTGAGACACACACGCACCACCAACCACGATCCAGACCTAGACCACAGTTAGCGCCGACGGGCTCAAGTACCTTCGGTCAGCCTGTGGAACACCATATTTTCGGTACAGGTGGAGGCACCGAGACCGACTCCTCGGTTCACAACGACGAGTTAGAGCCCGCAGATATCCTCCAGTCGCCGTCAGCCGCCCCCCAGAATATCCAGCACTTGGTCAACCAGTTCAATACCGATACAATATATCTAAATCAGGAACTAGTACAAGGCTCCATCGGACGACCGTACTATCCGGGCACGACTGCGGCGCCACCTTCAACGTTGGGGCAGCTACAGCCATCTCAACAAGAAGCTCTGCGCCCGGTAATCCCCATAGGGAGCCAGAGGCTGGGCCTGTCTACTTCAGGACCCTGGCAGTGCGAGTACAAATCGCGACAAGTCGCGAACGCGGAGTCGTACTCGTACTTCACTGCTGGATCACCGCTCGACGTCGAGGATAGCTGCCGGTGGACGGGTCAGTTTCACGAGCTCACCGAGCACTTCATGACTGCGCACCATACCTTCCAAGAGGCAGAACCCGAGGGGCAATGGTCGCTGTGCTTGGCGTGCAAAAGGTTCTATCCTGGCTGGAATAACCCCTCCGGATGCCCAATTAACGGTTGTTCTGCATACGGTTCCCCCTTGCAACAATGGTATTACGGCTCTACAACAGATGGATCGGTGGGAGAGGTGGAGTCCCTGTTATCAGGCTACTCAGAGGGCGCATTCTCTTCGGATATGCGCGGTGATGGTGGTTGGAATGGCTACGCGCCGGGTCCTGGAGGTGCAAATGGAGGGAGTAATGCTGCCGGCGATAGACTGTACGGGGCGTGGGGGTCGTTTTCCTCCGGTGGCGGTGGATATCAGCAGTACCAGCACCGCCGGTGTGGGCTCGACACCAACGATGAATTCGCGCCGTGCGCCCGCCATGCCGAAGCAGGTCACCGGGCGACGCGCCGAAGTTGCGGCAAGAGCGGAAGTGCGGATGCGGGTGCTTGTCCCTTCCTCCCCTGCTGCTGCAAGGCCGTGCAGTGTAGCCTCCTCCAACGGCTTCTGGCTTCCCGTCTCCTGCTGAATAGCTGCCGCCGTCTGCTCCTCCTCGTCCTAGTACATTGCGTCGCGACCGTCGTCGTCCTCCTCGCCCTCGCCTCGAATTTGACGTACTCGAGGGAGGCGGACGTCGTCTGCTGGCTGCCCGTCGGCGCGCTGGTACTCGGATTCGTCGTGACGTGGATCCTCAAGGGGTTCGGGGCGGGCAGCGGACTCTGCATCGGAGCGCGGAGGGCGTTGATTCTCGCCGGGACCTGATCAATCCGCCGGTCGCAATGGCAGTTAGCTGTGTCTGCCATGTCCGGCTTTTGATCTCTGCCATGTGTAGATCGTGTCACGACTGATGAGCTACGGGTTTTGGAAAGGAGTCTACTGTGAAAATCTGCCGTTTGCTGTTTATTACGCCTGGGACACATCACTAGCAGGGAAGGTTATGGGTTATTTGTCTTTTGGGTGGACCTTTTTGCTTTGGAATGAGCGAGGCGATATGTCCATGGTTAGTGGGTCGGCTGGTGCGGTGTTCCTGTGGCCTTTTAACTTTTACTTTGCGTTGATACCCTCTCCCTTTACGTAATTGGTTGTTTTTGTAATTTAGGGTTAATGAGTATATCCTTTCCCTTCTGTGTATATCGTCTCGCCGGTCTCGTCCGGTTATGGGGCAGCTGAATCGACTTCGGTTTGTGAATCGAGGGTATGAGGGGATGTTGCGTAGGCGAGTGACTGGATTATCCCGCTAGCTCTGGGAATCTTAGGGGAACACGCGAGGTAATACTTACTTGCTAGTGCTCGATGGGACGTGGTGTTGGGTACTCACTGGCATCTCGTTGGTGGACGGTTCTCGTTGCTAGATTTCACATCCCGTGGGTTTTGAATAAAGGCATATAAGAGAGAGTATAGAGACTAGCATGACACGTAGAGCCCAGCACTATCATAGCAGTCTATGCCTTAGCAGCAGCGTGCTGGCTACCCACCTAATACCGACCTCGGTAGAGTATATATAGGTGGGTAGCCCTTCTTGCCCCTCCAGTTCGCGCCCGTGTACCCTGCATCCTCAATTGCGGCATTAGAGTACTTATATCTCTTTTATTAGAGGACCTCCTCAGTCTGCGCCCCAAGCGGCCGAGCGCCCCTTGCTGTCCACGTGCCCTAAGCTAGAGTTACCGCTGCTGCAGGACGCCGGGGAGCTACATACATAGGAGAGCTCAAGAGCCAGACGCGTACGTGCGAGCTCACTCTCTATGGTCTCGTCCCTAGAAACCGAAGACAGAAGGCCGTCGGTCGCTGAAGCTAGGTAATACACGCGCACACTCGACAAGACCGCTTAAAACTATTAACATATGCGTCATGCAGTCTAGTTAGACAGATGGCGATTCTATGGAGGGTTTGACGAACTGCCGGGGTTACGGTACGGTCGCCATGGGAGTTGCTAACAGCCAGAGCTGGAGTTTTGACCCCCTTTTATTGGTTGGTGTTCCGCTGGTGACTCAAAAAGCTTACTACGGTATAATACTACTGGTGACTTGGCTACCTAGGATTTATGGTTGCAGCTGGCAAACCGTTTTCAGGCTCGCCGTTGCGGTAGATACCTGTCTGCTTGATCCTGCCCGTCTTCACAAGGGACAGCTAGTCCAAAGCTATTATGAATAGTGAAGGATATCGAGCACAGCGAATTCCGTTGAACATCATGCATGCTAAAGACTTCTTGTAAGCCGATAACTCGCGGGTGGATCGAGGCAGAGACACAGCCATGACAGAACGGGGGACTTGGGACCAGAGCGGGTCTGACTCATCATGGATTGTCCAATCAAACTCTCGCCGAAAGTTGATGCCTCAGTCATCTCTGCATGCGTTATGCTTACCCTTGGGACGGTACTTTAGGGCTGAGAATGTTAGTGTCTATATAGCGGACACCGCTTAACATTAGCGCTTGGTGTTGACGGTACTTAGATCGGCAATTAGGACTTCCTGGCTCCGCAACGGCGTTCTCTCCATTGGCTGGCTTCAGTCCCACCTCAGAGACCAGGTTAAACCGCTTTTGCTCGCCGTGAACTTGACCGACCGGGGGGTGTTTCCTGAGCGAGGCTTTGCAGCTGATGTTTCCCCATCGAGGCCTCAGTCAGAAAGTCAAATATCGCTCTGTGACTCCCTCCCCGAGCTTCGAGCTGTTCTCTTCTCTTCTCTCCCGTTTCTACTTCGGCCATCGTGAACGATAATTGATCTCCTTTCGAGACCTCACTGCAATATCCCCCCAGCCAGGCATTGTTGTCAAGGGCTCCTGACCCTCAACAAGGTCTCTGTGGGTTCTGTTAGCCTTGATTGCTGACAACCACCACCACCACCACCACCACCACCGCCACCCCTCTCGTCAGCTAGTATAACCTATACACTCGTTACGGCCAACCCCAGATCAGCGGTCTAGCTGAGCACTAATTGCTTCGTCTATGACCCTTTCCCCTTAACGTATACAACCCGCAAGTCTTCTAAGTTGGCTTCGGCGGATCTTTATATAATTCGGTGTTAGCCGAGGCATTGGCCCCTTGCGACAGCAGCACGTAGCGAGGTGAGAACGAACGGCCACTGAGTGCGGCATCGTGACGGAAATTGACAGCTGCTCTAGAATCCACTGATTGGAATAATCTCATTAATAACAAATACCTGCGAGACATCGTTATACTACAGCGGCTGTGTTAGCTTATCTAATTACATCTTAACAACGACCGTCGGATCGTTCACAGTGGATTCCTTCAACTACAGCCCGGCCATTCGCAACACTGGAACTATGTCCTCCTCGCAGAATAACAACAACCTGATGGGCTTCTCCGTCCATCAGCCTTCGGTTGGAGCCGCTTTGCAGTTCTTCCCTCCGATGGGCTCTAAGGAATTGGATCAGATGATTGACGCTTATGTTCCTGGAAATGCCTCAATCCTGGACAAGCGCACTGTTGTGACCTGTGAGTTCGTGCAGCACAGCATCGCGACCGGGGAGCTGTTCAAGTTCTTCCTGGTCTACCCGTCCTCTGTGTCCGACTCATACGACTCTCCCGCCAGCCTGCAGGACTCAGGCTACGGCTCTTTCAACGCATCGCCTGTCATATCAGAGGGCCAATGGGCCAATACCGCCTCATCCTCGAGATCAAAACTCCGGTCTCCGTCCAACAAGGCGACTGCTTCCGATTTCTCCCACATGCCAGGCATGAAGATCATGACCAAGGATGGCATAGATGTCACAAATTCAGCATCGCGTGGCTGCAAGACCAAGGAGCAGCGCGACCACGCCCACCTGATGCGAATCATCAAGGCGTGCGAGTCTTGCCGCAAGAAGAAGGTCCGTTGCGACCCTAGCCACAAGAAGCGAGCGCCGTCTCAATCCCAATCTCCGGAGCCGAAGTCGCATAAGAAGGTAAAGAAAGCATCAATAGCACCAAAGGTGGCGACCCCCCAAATGTGCGATTCCGACCAGACCGCGGTCTTCCCATCAGCATCATTCGCCGGCTCACATAATCCGCCGCCGGAGAGAGATGATACTCCGGAGTGGATGTCCTCCTTTGACTCCTTTGTTCCTACTGACGAAATCGACATCTTTTCTGAGATGGAGAACTGGGACCAGTTCATCAACTACGGTGACGGATCGACCGCGGTGCAACCAAATTATAACTTCAACGTGGATCACTTCTCGCCCACCGCATCCTCCACTAACTCGACTTCGCCATCGCAGCCAATTACTCCCGCTAATCGGGGACTCAGCTCGGATGGATTCGAGTTCACATCAACCAGCGACTTTGCTTTCGACAACGGCGTGGCCTATGCAGGCGCCTTTGCGAGCGGAGAAATTGCGCCGACACTGCCGTATCTCAACCCTGGCGGCATCGAAGGCGGCACCAACTATCTCGACTTTAATCTCTACTCGCCTGGCTCGACATCTGATGAGGAATTTGGTTTCTCCACATATATTGCGGCGCCTTCGCCTCAGCAGGAGAGCTTTGATCGTCTTGGCGGCGACGAGAATGGTGGATCATATGAGCGCGTCTGCGACAATAGACACGAGAGTGAGCTCAATGACCGTCTGCCCAACACCGGCCGATCTACGGAATCAATCCGGCAGTCTTCCGTTGCGGGATATCGTCAAGTCTCACTGTTCTCCGGACAGGAAATGATACCGGCTCCAGGATCATTGCATGATCAGTCTCGATCAAGTCTGCAGTCAGCAGCGGATGCCACTCGATGCACCGGCCTTGCCTCTGTGGACAATCAGCAGGTTCCCGCGGGCAACAAGCCGAAACCGCCAGTGATTCCACCACGTGATCCCAATATACCTCGTGGGCCACACGAGGAAGCAGCCATTGACTCGGATGCTATACATCGGGCGTCCGCAGAGGAGTCGCAAGTTGTGCATGGTAGCCGATCGAGGGCGACATCTCAAGCCAACCTCCAGGCCTCTGCTACTTCGAGTCGCACGTTGCTAATGCCGGATATTCATAAGACTACGAGCGGCGAATCCTCAGTATTCTCGGCAGTTGATGTCATGCGTCGCTTGACGCATGTCCGCGATCGTGATTTGTCGTCTGTTGGGCTCAAGTCCAACTCATTGCAGACTTCGGCGGCCCTACCAGAGCAGGGAATCTTTGTCTCTAGCCTGAGGAATACTTCAGGAGGGAGTTCAACTCATGCAGACTTGCCCTGTATCAGTCGCTCGACGAGCGCTGAAGCTAATTGTCTCTCTCCTATGGCCGGAACCTACAGGACGCAGTCCTCAACCGAGCAAGGAGGGTTACTACAGACAAATGTCGCCAATAATAGAGTATCCAGCACCTATGACAGGCCCTCGCGACCCAGAGGCGATGCCCATGCTGCCGACTTTGCTGACGCTCAGGACACTAGCTACAATGTTGCTGCTAGTACTATTCCGGAGAAGATGGGTCTTCAAGGCACTTCTCTGGTGTCAACTATGGGTCTCTATGGGTCCAAACAGTGCTCCCTTCTGGGAGGTGAAGAAGTGCACAGCGCTCTCCACCGACTGGACCGTGCCGAGATTTCAGTCTTTGTCTGTCTCACTGCTCTCGTGCTCTTCTCGAAGACCGCGGCACCACTCACTGTTGGCACCATGTTTGTCATTGCAGCATTCGTAGGGCTGTGGCGACAGAATTCTCGCTGTGCAGATAAGCTGGACCTGTCTGCGCAACCTCTTTCCTTCGCAGGACAGTTCACCGCCGGGTTGACCGATGTCAGATCTTGTGTGTGTGATGCACTTCAGAGATTCTCTCACTTCCGATGTGTCATGGGCAAAAGCCTATTTTCTCCGTCATCTGCTCGGAGAGGCCGACGATCCTGGACGGGGCTATCCAAGGCCTATGGTGCGGGCACATATAACATGGGATAGGAGTTACAGCAGATGCAAGAGTCAGCGACGCGGTTATAGCACATAATTTCATTGGTTCGAGATACCCGTTGTGGAGTAGTTGGCATTGAAGCGGTGGTAGCTTGCGGAAGAGGAAAGATATTTGTTGGTCGGGAGTCGGTCCAGCTGATTGATGGTGGGCTTTGGGTAGTGCTTGTCTACCCCTGGGACATTAGCTTATTTGGACATATATATATATATGTATATATCAATACGACTCCTGGCTGCTTTTTAATTTACTCCAACTTGTCTTGTCAAGGTGTGTGATCTGGTTGAAGCATAAGTCCTTGGATGCACTGCATAGACTGCGCACTTGAAATGACTGAATATATCGATGGTCATACTGAAATCATGAAGGAGGTGACTAACTCCTATTTGTGGTGGCTTAATTGACTTGCTTAGGGGTAACAGGTCTTTTGGCTCTATTAAGTGCATATCGCCCATATATTCTAAGCCTATTTAGGCAAGATAATACCTTGTAACTTCATAGTGTGGGGGATCGACCGGTTCTTCTTCAAGCGGCGCCGCCCCTGCATTGGCTGAATAAAATTTAACGGCCTCAGAAAAATCTCGGCTGCCGTTTCAGCCATTCACCTTTGATATCCATTCAGCCCTCCTTCACCTTGGAATGACTTGCAGTCTTCTACTCTCTCACATCTCGCCCAACTGCGTGGCTTCTGGTTCGATTCTTAAAGGGACATATCGAATGGTGTAGCGGAGCGCATTATATTATCTTGGCAAGCTGAGCTGTCTCTCATGCCTTCGCGTTAGATACTTGGTTCGAGCTCATCGAGATCACCGCTTGGCGCCATAGGGCTCAGATGCAGAGGTGATGGATTTATGGGTGAAAGAAGGTGTTCCATAATTACCGCCAACAAAACTCCTAACCCTATATCGAATAACAGCTGCTTAGTCAAACAACTATAGTCACCTTTGCTTGCTTTACTGGTTAGAGAATAGAAAGTGTATAATCGGCATCGTACAATATCTGTCGGTTGGGGGGAAGGAGCGGGAAACTGGACACCATGGCGGGACACGAAATCTCAGGTTACATCTCGAACCTTTGGCAGGCGCTGTTTGCGTCTTTCATCCAAGTGTTCACCCGTATCTTTCGCTTCACCAAAACGAGAAACGACCCCACGCCTACACAAAAACAACAACAACAACAACAACAACCGCATCTTCCATGTAATCACGAGGGTCCCTCTACACCATACTCCCTCGACCCAAATACTACTAATACTACTCCTGCCCACAATCACAACCTCGCCGACCAGCAGCAGCAACACCACGACAACCACGACAAGGATTTTGATATCGAGAGCGGCGGTGCTGCATCCGAGGACGAAGAAACTATGCCCTCCTCTAAGAAACGTGGAGCCCAGAAGCGCGGCGGCGCGAATGCTAATGGCAAATCCAATGGACATGGACCTGGATCCGGACAGGGACAGAATAGACCGGGCAGCGGTTCTGCATCTACTACTGGCCAGCAGCAAACTGACAAGGGAGACGATACCGCTAGCCTTGGACCACTGCCTAGTGCTACTACTAGTCAACAGGCCGCACCACAGCGACCGGTTTCTAATCAGATCCCAGTCCCGGCTGTTGCCGCTCCCGCCACCAACCAACGTGACACCAAGCCCAACAGCCAACCCGATTCCCAGAGACAGGACGGGGCAAGACGAGGAGGCGCCAGAAACCGCCGCCGATCCTCCCCCACCAAACAGGCCGTCGACGACAAGAAGGAAAATATCGCGCCTTCCAAGGACGTAGCCCAGACCGCCCTAACACCCCTTGCCGCAAGTGAGAACAAGGCTCTACCGCAGAAATCGGGTACCCACAGCGTTACCGGCCATGGTGTCCCGGTCTCGGCAAACCAGCCCAAGAATCAAGAGAACATGCCCCCTAACGTCCAGGTCGACCAGCTCCGCACCGCCATCGACGGTCTCACTTTTGACGAGACGCCTGCACCGGCCCAGGCTCCTGCTCCGGGTTCCGCCGACGCCGCGCCGCTGCCCGTTCCCGTCGTAGTGACGCACCCTCTCTTGAACAAGCAGTCTGCGCCCAAGACTAATTTTCCTCCTCCTGCCCTGCCGGGCCTCGATGAGCCCAAGACGGAGGAGGAGCGAAAGGAGCGGGAGTATCACCTCAAGTTCATGCGCGAGGCTCTTGACATGGTAAGTTTTCGGTCTTAATGCAACTTGATTCTCTTTTCTGTCCTCTAAGGCGGTGTTTTATTGCCGTTTCATTACACTGCGTATCCCATATGCACTACCCATGTCGGCCAACTACGCTTGCCCATGCCGCTTCTATCCCATCGGCCCTGACCGCTTCACGGTTTAATGCCATGTTCCACGGCGCCGTCCCTCTCGCACCTATGGATATCGTCACCACCGTTACATATTTATTGAACTTCGAATTGAACGACTCGCTAACCCCCGATAGGGCCAACTCGCTCTGAACACCAACGAGACCCCCGTCGGCTGCGTTCTCGTCTACCATGGCAGGATCATCGCCAAAGGTATGAATGCTACCAACGTGACCCGCAATGGTACTCGCCATGCTGAGTTTATGGCCTTGTCCGCCTTGTTCTCGCGAAGAGAGCGAGGCGATGTCGAGGACGTTGACAACAACCCAGCCTTGGACGATGCCTGCTGGGGTGATGTGGATCCCAGCGACGGACACATCTTTCCTTACGGACAGAAGCTGCACCCGGCCCCTGTGGTCGACCGTGCTATTATAAACGAGTGCGTCCTATACGTCACTGTCGAGCCCTGCGTCATGTGCGCTTCCCTTCTTCGCCAGTTAGGCATCCAGAAAGTCTACTTCGGCGCCGTGAATGATAAGTTTGGTGGAACTGGTGGCGTGTTCAGAATCCATCTTAACTCTAAAGCGGTATCCAAGCCGGATAATCGACCATACCAGAATGGCTACGGCCCTCAAGACGTTGGACGCATCGTCAGAGGCAGAGTTTGCCCGATTCAACGCGACGAAGAAGATGGTGATGGTGGCAATGTCGAACGCGGCTATCCTGTCGAGGGAGGTTACCTCCGCGACGATGCAGTGTCTTTGCTGCGCCGATTCTACGTCCAGGAGAACGGACGAGGTAAGTTCTCATCGTGATACCGAACCGCAGGCCCTGCTGACTTGAGACTTCGCAGCCCCACAGCCGCGCAAGAAAGAAGGCAGAGCTGCGCGCTTGTTTGCCATCGAGGCCGCGGCGAAGGGCGGCAGCGGTTCCGAGGTGTCTGATACCGCCACCCTTCCCGATACCGGATCCGACTCCGCTGGCCGTTCCCAGACGCAATCCTGACGCCTGACGCCTTTCAGTCCCCTTTCAACATCTCCTGCGCCCTGTTATGACCTGATGAACACCACACGAAATGCATTGTACATTACATAGATTACAGCATCAGCGTTTACGAATTTGCATGGATACGGAAACCCGGAGTTCGGCGGTTGCAAGTTTCGGTGGAGATACCATTGTTAAGAGTGGGAGGGAGGGGCATTCGGAGACGACGTCATCGCGAGGGGTATCAAGCAAAGGGTGTCCTTTGTACGAAACCTCGGGCCCCCGATGAATGAAGGCTGACCTTCCTACCTGCGTAGGTTGGCCGGGGATAGTGGTGACGCCGCCTACGTGTTACCTAAGCATAGCTCTCCCTCCTAATACCCATCGTTGCATTCTGAATTTCTGTAGGCACTAGCTTGCGTCTTGAGGTGCTTGTGTGTTGTTGCGTAGTCTCGATGTGATGTGTTTTACGTGGTGCTTTATGCTTCAAGTGTGTTTCGCTCAAGTAGATTCTGCCTGCTTTTCCGTGTGATCTAATAGTCGTAATGGATCTAGTGTCGATCGATTTCTTTTCTGTACCTAAGCTACTTAAGCACAGAACCGCGGAAGATCCATCCTGAACCGGACAGATACCGAACCGCCTTTAAGTTCTAGGATCTCAGAGCCGCGGGCTTGGATGGATAGAGAGACGGGCAGTAGTGCGGCTCCTCAGGGTATTTGTTGGCTACCTCGCTTCATTCAACTCAGCCTGTCCGTGGGTTCGCGGAAGGGATATACATGCATACATACATTCGTACCTATATGGGCTAACTCTTTTCGCTGTGATTATAAGCTACCTAATTATATACGGAACATCTTTGGTAATATATGGGCTGTTAAAAGAGCCGAAAAAAAAAAAGAAAAAGAAAAAAGAAAGGAAAAGATTTCCCTACGAAACCAGTTATGGTGTGGTGTAGTGACGGCAAAGTTTCAGAAGGCGCCCCTGGCAAGACAGTTTACTTCGGCTAAGAAAGGCGTGATGCGTCTGGCTTGAAAAACCGGCGGTGCTGCGCGCTCTCCAGGAGACTGGCTGGGCCGGCTGAAACCGGGGCAGGCTCATGTCTTTTCTTTCTTTCTTTTCTTTCTCAATTTTTTTTTCTTTTTTTTTTGTAAGGGCGTGTAAATCTCCCTCGCAGCTTGCTTCTCTGGTCTTGCTTTGGTCTCTTTTCCTCTTTCTCGTATCGTTTCCCCGCAGAAGACCGGGACGGACCCGCGCCATTCCGACCCCGGATGGAACCCTGACGGGAACCCCCCCTCGCTAAAGTTGTATATATGTATGTATTAAAGAGTGCGAGTGGCGGTGCCTGTGAGGCCCAAGCCCGGAGGCGCGGGTTTTTGTTTATGATCTGTCCCTGGTGATCGCTTGCTTGGTTGAATATATGGCTAGGAGATGAGAGGAGGGTAACATTGGGGATGCGTGGAAGTGGAGCGGAGCGAAGAGGTCAACGGAACGTCCTCACGCTTTCGGAGAAGAGTGATTGAAGCTCGTATGCATGATATGTAGAAAGGTAAGTGGCTCTTTGCTGGATGGAGTTATGAGGGAATAAACGACTATTGACGGATAGGGGTCAAGCTTGATTTTGATGACTCCTATTACTTTTCGGGCGAGAGAACGATCAAACGTATTACGACGTCGTGGAACAATAGGGCGCCTCTTAGAGCTCTGATTCTAAGACTTCCTCGGAGCAATGCCCGGGACCGTAGGATTCTACTTCTTCGGCCATATTGGTATTTAATAGCATGTTCGGAGTAGGTGAGCGCTGCAAGGACTCCGTAAGATGTATAGGATCGGTTAAGCTGTATCCATCTATTTTAAGAACAATGTTTTGGTAAATTTAAAGCGTCACTCACTATTCGCTCCAGCTACCTCATCCTGTCCTGGGAGCCGTATTCGTGCCTCCCCTATTTTCCCCCGAAGGGATTCATTAGGGCATTTTGCTGATTCACCACCCTGAGGACTCATCATACTACGCAGGCCCCCTAATCTCGCCCCGGACTCACCCCGGTGACAGCTTGTGACTGTCATAGCTGCGGTAGCTATAGCATGGCGTCGATCGATTCCTGGAGGATTGCATGTGCGAGTGACGCCAGCGGCGGAAAACGCTAGGCTTTGCCCGATATGCCCCACGATATGCCCACGCGTCGAGTAGATTCTGGCCTCTTGATATGAAAAAGAGTCCTTTGGAAGAGCTTTCGTGCCGGCACACTTGGTGTATCGAGAACGCTACACTTTGTCTCCAGATGGGGCCGGAAGGGCGGGGGGGAGGTTGTGTGTGGGGGAACGGGTGTATGCCTTACCTCGCCGATATTGTGGGCCGCGGGGCGCGAGACGACTTATGTTAAGGTCGGGGCGTACTGCCCCCAAGGAGCCTCTTCAGTCGACACGCCGGTGTTAGGCGGAAAGGGGCTGAAAGGATATGCCTAAGCTCAGGATATCATGAATAACTACAGAAGATTACTCAAATTGGACATGGTACCGGACGTGTTCAACCTCTGCACCGCGCTGGAGCTATGAGATCTAATAGTATCCCGCCATAGTGTGGGGCCTCACATTTTTTCGGCACTGTAGATCTGACAGGCTTCCAACCTTACAAGATACTTGTCAAACGGGGTAGAGCATCTCCGGTACGCCTCTGATCCGAGGGGTCCAGGGTCGCTCGCCGATCGCTCTGCAACATCCATAGTCGAGCGCTAGACGGTGTGCAGCAGATATTCTAAGATCGTGACCGTTCATAGCCCTGCGTCCATAAAGGGGCCGCAGTGCACTGGGGCGGACACCGACAAGGGATTCCCCTCTGCTTGCAGCCCGAGGCTTGGATATCTGCATGGACTCTTTAAAGACCATCCGGGAGGCCAAGACACCTCCGTCATGTCGCCATGATCTGCGGTCGCGGCTGATGATACCCTGGCGGCGGGCGCCCGCACCGCCCGCCTCTGGCTGACCTGTCAGCGAAAGCCGGACCGGACGATGTGACGAGAGCGAAAGGGGCGGAAAGCCGGTTTTGAGGGGTATGTATCTCTCGGCACCTGTCGCAGATGGGGTCACTGTGTGGTCGGGGTGAGAACCATGTTTCCCTTACTCAAAGCTGTTCGGGCCCCGCGCCCGTACGGTACCCGCGTGTCTTCACGGGGAATACTGTACGTACATAGCCAGGGTCCCATAGCCCAAATCTACCCGTATTCGACTCTATGAGAGTACCTGCAAGGCAAAGGCCATGTGTGCTTGAATACTGGCCAGTTGGTCGGCGTTTGATGGGGTGTCTGACTCCCCTGCCGAGAAGGCAGATCCGATACCCCCGCAGAAGGAGGCGGAAGCTACGTAAGGTGGACCGTCGCTGATAGCCTCTCGACTAGCGCTGTTCTGGCTGAAGTCGTCGTTGCCCAAGAGCGGTTCCTATTTTGGACGTCCAGATCAGATGATGGTATCTCCTGATGTTTCCTTGATTGGTGTGAATTGGGCTGCTTGTCCAACTTGTTGCGCATAGTCGGCATGCTGTTCACCTGGTAGCTCCATATGCACTTGTTGTCTAACAGGAGATGGTGATCAAGCAGGGTTTGGTTAACTGGCAGCTCCGGGCAGGCTTCTCCGTGGACGGGGTTTGTGATGTAGCGAACTCCGCTGATACGGAAAAGTTGACCCCTGGTTTGAGCCAAGTCCGGCTGCGACGGCAGTCCAGTGAGGGAACCAGTTCAGCTCGTAGGTGTCCTATACAGGGTGAAGCCTCTACTGAAGTATTATATACTCGGGGACGTCTACTGACGATCCGGCGTGGGAGCTGGGTGCATTTATTAGCCGTAGACCGTGATGGCATGCTGCCATACGGCCTCCTGAGGGGCGCATGGTGGGCTGAGGTACGCTGCTGAACGTATCGCCAGTGATCAGACGTCATGGCGCACGTGTGACGGATAGGGCGTATCCGTTGAGTCTGTGAGTAGGATCCGTGCCTAGCGTGGACATTCGTCCCCTCCGCGATGTGCCCCGATGTCCAAATACCCCGACCTTATATGGGCACTCCTAAGTATGGATGGAAGGGGACTCCCCGCTCAGTGACCCTCTCTCTACCTTGACGTCTTGACTCATCTCGAGTTCTTACGCTACTGGTTGTCTGTCCAGTGCCCCAGGACAGTTCGGCATGGTTATGTTACGGCGGAGACACATGGCTTCGGGACTGTCGGGGGCCTGTCGAAACATGTGGTTTATCGGAAAATGAGTTCCACGGGTCCACATCTCTGCTCCTCTGACGAAGGACGTTATACCTTCGTCGGAGAGAAAATTGTGTGGTGGAAGGCGCGTCGGGCATGCTTAGGCGCAGTGAGCCCATACTGCCCCCTGCGCCGGCACCCGGGATGTGATACCCGGGGCTGGGCTTCTCAGTTCAAGGTCTCAGCCGTAATCGCACAACCTCGTGACCCGATGCATGTATAATGTTAGCCACGAATTTTTGGGCACTACTCTAGTAAGCTGTTCCCAAGGGATGCCTGGTAATGCCCGTTGTACTTTGCGGGGATTAGGTAGCGCTAGGACAAAGCAAACCTACTTGCGCACATTCTACCTGCCTATCTGGCAAATTCAACATTGTGGTCGCGGCTCTGTCCACATTATTTATTTACTGCGGCGCTGGACGAAGACATCGTATGCACTCTCGTTCTTTATGCCGATGTCCGGCTCTAGGTGGAAATGGTATGGCCTTGTATGTTTTCTCGGCCTCCCTGGGATCAGTCATTGGTTCCCTTGCTTGGCGGCGCATCGAATATTCAACTCCTTTGGAGACGAACTCAATACAGGATCAGCCCCTGTAACGGGGCTCTACCGATCTTAGAAAACCTTTATCCGCTATTGTGACCATCTAGTTGTCATGCGAACGAAGAATGAATGATCAGGACCTCAGTTACCTATCCTTCCTGGTCAAGTGGTCCGGGTCGTGGACAGCTGTATTATCCAGAGGCAATACTCGTAATGGCGACGAGACCGCCCCTACTTAGGGACGAAGGCACCCAAACGATAGCGATGTTATGTCTCCTTTCAATAGGATAGAGCGGAGCCCCTCGTTGACAACGGCGACCGTTGCATGCTGCTTATATCTCCCAATAGTTACATACCTTCATAAACACGCCATTACGTGCGAGTTGATTGGCTCACGCCACTCCGTCTGACCAGGGTGACCGCCAATTGTGTGAAGCTGACTGCAAGCATCAGCACTATTGCGCTCTGCCCTACCAGCCCAAGCCCCTATCTCGATTAGACAGAGTGTGCAAGATGAGTTGTTGCTTGACTACTATCTCATTGGCGGATCTTCGAGTAGCCAGGTCAGCAACTCGCATCTCAGAATACATGCATGCTGCTACTTACTACTGCGCTTTGCTGACTTGACTGGCGTGCCCTTCCCCATACGGCATCGTCGGGGACGCTCGCGAGAGTAGGTTCCAGCGCTGACGTATCTCACCCCCTTACTGGGTGCGGCGCCCAGAGTACTGCTTCGCATTCGATAGAGAGCGTCTAGCTTCTTGCGTCTTGTTGTGGTATTTTTGCCGTGCTCTCCACAGCCAGCCTTGGAGCTCAGCGGGCCGGAGGACCTGCGATATCTAGTATCGCCTATAGGAGGCACGAATGCAGTGGTCCAGATGTAAGTACGTGGGCGGCGCGGATTTATGTCGGCCTGGTTACAGGTGACAGGTTGCGCAAGCCCATTTGCCGCCTGTGCCGGTCAAGACAGCTCCGTGGGCGTGGCTGTGGAAATTCAAGGAGCAATCGCACTTTCTTTTGGTGGGGTAACTTAATATGGGGGACCCAGCACCTTGTTGCACTCTCGCGGCATGCGTGGCACACGACACGCCGCTCCTAGCCACGATAATGGGTATCATGGCAGCCAGATTTTATTATCGCTTGCCCGGCATTCGGGGAACAGCAATTTTATTAGCTGCGATCAATAGATCGTTGAATATCCGGCTGTCGCCTTGAGAGACGGCTACTTGTCTTGGCGTAGATGCATCTCCCTAGGACCGACTAAACGCACTCGGTTCTGGGGTAAAGTTTAGACAAAACTAGAATTAACTTGATAAGCTGCGTGATAAAGCGGATTATATTCCCTGTGATTCTCATTCCGGAAGGATTGACTCCTTGTTCTCTTCCACTATCCCGAAATGACTCGGACGGAGGCTCCGGGGGTCTGCTCAACGCACTCAGCTTTATCCTGACATCCCGTAACAGATAGTATATGCAGAGCACCAAAATGAACATAAAATGCTATCGAGCGTCTTGTACCATGTATATTAAAGCTTTGGGGTTGGTATTAGTCCTAATAAGGGCTCAAGACGGCGTGTCCGACCGAGTGATGTAGCCTACGGCATGGCAATCACTCGGACATAGTGCACCGCTCATCACGAAGAGCCTCATGATGGACCTACATATTCGTAATTCCACTTAAAAGCGCATATGTAGACGATTTAGAACTACTCTGTTGCAGGTTGGGTTATCTTCAAGGCCCCAAACCGTTGAGCCAACCTGGAGTGGCCTCGGCGGCTTGACTCGCTACTTAACCTACGAACTCTGCTTTACATCCCTAATCCTACACAATACCAACGTGCTAACACTTGGTGTCTATAGATCTCTCTCTATTCGCGATTTGGAAGCTTTTAGCGAAAACACGATTGACCTCCCAGGGTACAAGAGAGAGTCAAATCTTGAGACACGCCCACACAGGGGTCACCGAGCAACCCGAGATCACCCAAAGGGGTAGAAGAGCGATTTCTCTAAAAATGCTGTATTTAGATAATAACAGATATCGCGCTGTCCGGGTTGAGAGTGCGGACATGGCACGACTGTGGCCGTCATGGGCAGTGATGCGAAGCCACCATCGCGCCGGAGGAGCGGGATCTGCGGTCGACCTAAAATTCCTGTGTAAGTATTGTTGTATGGTCTCCCGTCGACACTCAATAGAATTTCCACGAAACCGCGGCAATCGGCCATTTAACAGGTGGATACGACCAATACTGCCTGTCACTTAGCAGGTAGAGGCATTTTCGCCTGATTGTTTGCAGCCTAGTGAGCACTATCTCCGAGTGACTCCCTCTCAGCTTCTCGTCAGCCGTCAGCCGTCCTTCTGAGCATGGCTCGCCATCGTCCGTCCACTCCCCACCCAACCAACAAAGGTAAACAAAGAGTAAACAGCAAGGTATTGCATTCCATACTGAAGACGATCCAAGCCCACGTTCTTCATAGCATACCTACCAGCCTTTATAGACACCCCGCCATCACACAACTCGCTATCATCGTAAGCTCATTGCCAAGCTTAAGACATACGTACACGTGATCTTCAATTGGCAGTATCTACGAGGGAGCGCGACTCTACGCCGAGGTGGTCGCTCGTCGATAACCGACTGGTATATAACCAGCCATGTCAAGAGGCATAGGATACAAGTTAGTTGCCTACCTAGATTCGAAGTCCGCGCTCTTTGCCCGTTGTAGATGATTCCACATGTATAGACGCGGATATTGAGGGTGAGAGACATCCGTAGGCAAATCATTCACTCTCCTACACGTTGATGCTGCTTCATCGTTGCCACCGCCCAGGCTAACCCTGTTGAAAACCAGAGTGGGTTAACAGCCTCACGGCTTGAGTATGAGTTCGGGGGAAGACATATATCTCAATGATGCCCAAGACGTCGTAAACCGCAGTTTGACTGGACGACGGTATCAGGAATGCGAACCAGTTGGACGGAGGCGACCACATTCTAGACACACAGGGGGACTGGTCGCTCAAGTCACGAACACAATGCACTCGTCCACTGTTCCCTCGGCTAAGATACGTATCGAATGTGAGGAAGTAGTTGTTTATACCGGCGAATGGCCGAAGCATATAGACCTGAGGGTCGACGGAACTAACCACAGGCTTCACTGGACAGACAGGCGGGTTGTCGATAACACGTTCACCGCAGGTAGAGGGTTTATGAGGTCAGAGGAGCGAGGCGGAGAAGTTAACGGGCTGGTAATCCAAGCAATCTGACTGGAGGATGACGGTCCTACGAGGCAATACCCCAGCCTTCTTGAGTAAATAGCGTTAATTAGCCCAAAGTCACCAGCTACCTCCACCAACGGAAAATGTTATTGATCTCTTTTTCTGATCCATGCCTTCCTTTTGCTTTAACTTAGTAACTTTGGAACTTTGGGTTGGATTTCTGGGGTTTGGGCCACCCGTGCGCCTTTTCCCCCAAAACTCTCTCTCAAACGCCTCAACCCCCGTTCTTCTCCCACTTCTCTCAATTGTTCCTCCTTTCTCCTCCTTTCGCCAAACTCCGAGGCTGATATCGCGACACTCTGGTCATTCTCTCCCAATACGCACACAAACAAATGCACAATACTTCATCTCTCTTCATCAGTCCTCGGCCTTCTTCCTAAGTCTGCCCCGGGTGAGATGATCTATTTCTATCTTCCATTCTCCCATTTCCGCAGGCAAACCTGAGAGAATCCAGCAGCCCCGTATCTTTACAATCGCAGACGTCGGGACTCAAAAGCACAATCCTCGCGACTGATGCACCATTCGTTTCTCGTTTGATCGTCGGCTCTCACTCCGTAAGTAAAAGGACATTGGATCTTCTTCGTCTTGCAACTTTCTTATTCTGGTCCCCAATATAGGACTTACTCTAGTAGCTGAAGAGCGAGCGAGAGTAGATGGACGTATCGCGGACTGCAGATCATTTCTATCCGTACCTTTGATTTATCTGCTTCCCGCGCCTACTGCTGGTACCTGTTGTCTTTCTTCCAGCCTGTCATCATCCGCCAATCCCCAATCATCGCGCCCTTGGTCGTTTATTGTCGGCCTATTTCTCTCTTGGCTTCCGTTCCGCCTAGATCTAGCCCCCAAAGTCGGTCGCGTTTGTAGGACCGAGATCCTGGGCGAATTCGCAACCTACCAGGCATAGCCAACCCTTTTTCCGTTCCCCTTCGCCGCGCTCCGCCCCCCAATCCAACACCGAAGCTCATTAGTTAACCCCCGCCCCCTACCAAGACCTACTTACATAACCCACCCGTACTATACCGTAACTTTCTCGCCTGGGCATTTTGCCTTGCATTATCTATTGCCTAGTCCGTCCACTTATTTATTCCCACTCTCCCAAAACAGCCAAACTCGCCAACAACCAAAAGTAAGACGCGTCGCAACTCCATCACTGCGCGTGATACCTCCGAGCACAGCTTGCCGGAGTTTTCATAACTGCAGTGAGCAATATGGAGTCTCTTCCTACCAAGTCGCCGACGCGCGCTCTGTCGTCAGAGTCGAGTTTTAGTGGTAGTGCTGCGGCCGATACCTTCTCGCAATTCGCGTCTCTAAGTTCTACTCCACCCACCACGGCCGATAGCATATCTCTAGCATCCGAAGAGCCTCAAAAGCAAGAGAATACCGCCACGACTGAGCTAATTGACGAGTCAACTACCTCCATTGCCGTCGACAACAATGTCGACCAACCGGCCCAGCCTACAACTGAGGCTGTCACTCCAACTCCGACTCCTGCTTCCCCGAAGCCTACGACCGACACTACTGTCGATGAATTGCCACAGCCACAACCAATTCCTGGCACGCCGATCCGAACACCTGCGACTGAACGTGCACGGCGACAACGTGGCGGGGCCCCGGTCTATAATCTCGCCAAGTTAAGCGGAACAGCGATGCATGGTAAGCGCCGCGCGAAAGGCGACATTGTAGCCGACCGACGTCGACGAACCGTTTCTGGCGATGGCTCAATCAAAACTCCCAAAGGTGCCAGAGCGCGCGGCGGGAGCGTGGCCAAGGATGCGGAGGAGGGAGTGGAGGACGGCATCAACGCGTTGGATCTAGCGTCAGCGAAGCGCGGCTCGAGAACTCCGAGTTCTAAGCCCATCAAGAAGGAAACTAAGAACATTGATCCGCCTCCGAGACGCATTGCGACGCGTTCGCGTTCATCTGGCCCCGAGGTCGAGACGCTAACGCAGAAGTTGTCTGTTCTAGGCAAGCGGAGCAGGAAGCCGCTCGAAAAGGGTGCCTCTAAATTGTCGCGGGAGTTGAGGAGACTTCAAGATACGAACGAGTATGCGGGCATTGACACGAAGCCTGTCATTTACACAACTTGGGCTAATGGCAAATACGTTGATGAGGATGAGGAGCCGGAGCCCCCGAAGAAGAGAGCCAAGGTTTCCGAATCTCCAAAGAAGGCGGTCGCAGAGCCCGAGCTGGCGAAGGAGAAAGGACCTGTCGTCCAAAAGCGACGTGTTAAGCAGTGGCTTGATCGCGGTCTCTATGCTGGTCAAGAAACCCCGATGGACATATTCAAGGGTCTCACAACAGCCGAGAAGAAGAAACTGGCGCAATTGCCCGAGCTGATGCCAAGTGGGAAAGTCAACAAAGCCTTGCCAATGCCTATATTCGCCGGTCTACGCATATTGCTCGAAGGTCGAGACTTCAAGTTGCCCTTCGATGTGTGCAACCCGCTTCCTCCCGGGCAGCCCAAACCCGATGAGTGGAGAAAGATGACAAAGAGTCGGTTCTCGTTTTACTCTCAAGATGAAGGAGAATATGGATTGCTAACATGCTTGTAGATCGTTTTGTTGGCGATGCTGCCGCTTACTGGAAGAAAACACCTCATTTTAAGGACTACCAGTCTAAGTGTGTTTGCACGCTCGAAGATGGTTGTGGCGAGAGTTGCCAAAATCGTATTATGCTCTACGAATGTGACAGCAATAACTGCAATGTCGGCCCTGAGCTGTGCCAGAATCGCGCTTTTGCTAGGTTGCAAGAGCGGACGAAGGCCGGCGGCAAATACCGAGTCGGAGTCGAGGTTATCAAGACCGAAGATCGAGGCTATGGAATCCGCAGCAATCGATGTTTTGAGCCCAATCAGATCATCATGGAGTACACCGGCGAGATCATCACTGAAGAGGAGTGCGATCGCCGCATGAACGAGAAGTATAAGAACAACCAGGTAAGCTAGACTGAGCATTGGCCGGCCCCTATCGCGCTTCGTTAACATATCCAGTGCTACTACCTTATGTCATTCGATCAGAATATGATCATTGACGCAACCACGGGCAGCATCGCTCGCTTCGTGAACCACTCGTGCGAGCCAAACTGCCGCATGATCAAGTGGATTGTATCGGGCCAACCTCGCATGGCGCTCTTCGCTGGCGATCGGCCCATCATGACCGGGGAGGAACTGACGTACGACTACAAATTTGACCCCTTCTCCGCCAAGAACGTTCAGAAGTGTCTTTGTGGGAGTACGAAGTGTCGGGGAGTCCTGGGTCCAAAGCCGAAGGAGGTCAAGCCTCACAAGCAGGCGAAGGAGGTTAAGGAATCGAAGGAGACTCTCAAGGACAGCGCCAAAAAGAGTGTTACAGCCGGAAAGCGCAAGCGCGCGGAGCTCCTCGATGATAAGGACGACGAAGGAGAGAGCTCTGCGATGAAGCGTAAAGTCAAATCTCCGGCCAAGGCGACAGGGGGAAAGAAAATCACGACTTCTTACGGTGCTATCAAGGCCAAAACGACCGCTGCGGCTCTGAAGCGTACCCTATCGAAGATGTCTGCCAGCACAAAGTCGGCACTCCCGGCCAAGTCCGCGAAGTCTGCCAAGCCCGCCCAGCCAGCCAAATCTCCTCGTAGCAAGGTTGCGACAGTTAAGAAGTCAGGCGTAGTTAGGACCTACGGCATGACCAAGGTGCAGACTAAGCTTGGAGGCACATATATCGCAGGTTCGAACAAATCGAGCCTCACAATTATTGCGGCAAGTTCGGAGGATGCCAATCCGGGTGATGGGAGTGCAGCTTCTGCTAACAGCAAGAACGCGGTAGCGACCCCTAAAGGCAAGGTTGGCCGGCCGAGAAAGAATGCGCCGCATTCGACATCACCGAGAAAGGGAGTCAATTTGACTCGGTCTCCGACTAAGATCAAGCTGGTGCGCTCACCGACATCTCAAGCAGCTTGAGGATCGTCTTTTCACCGCAATCCCGTGCAGCACGTGCTCTTTGTGCTTGGCATACGATCATCTTATGTGGTTTATGAGTACAATTGAACCAAACTTTCAAGGGAATCATTTCGAGAATGCCGGGGATGCGTGATGCGCTTCGCCCGCTTGCAACATACTTGCTTTCCACCTTGTGGACGAGCAAGATGGTTTTGGCTCTTGGAGCACCCTAGTGACAAAACCGAAACCCTCCCTACTTCAATGCCGGTCAGGGCAGCGTAGGAAAAGAGCCGTTTGAACATAACACCTACGTCTTCCATCCATCTTCAACAGCAAGGAGGACTCATGGACCTTCCAAATCATTCCATCATCTAGGTCCGTAGGCTTGAGTGTTCGGGAGTCTCGAGGAGGGGAGTTGGGAATGGTGGGCGCACAGAGCACGAGTCCTCAATATTTCCCTCCCTTTTTTAATTTCGAGGCTTGAGTGTACAATACAAGTACGGATCACATCTGAAGGCGGGGAGAGGTCGGAAGCATTCCCTGGCGTTACGGTGCGTCTAGGAGTCAGGAAGGAATCCTCGATTTTACACATCCTTTAAGTAGTCAGTGGGGGCTAACCGCGGAAATAAACCGATTGCGATTGCTGCCGGAAAATACATGCGGGAATAACTTAATGATTTGATGTGGGGTTGATTTGATGCATTCCGTGTGGACTTGGCGCTCGTGTTTTTTGGTCTGGGATTCATTAAGGACTTCCGCTTTTCGCTGTTCCGTATCGTTACTTGAAACTCCACCTAATGTAAGTGTATTCCCTTCTTTGATCACGAGTTATCATAATACTGCTATTGGCTTTGCTCCGAGGGCAAGAAATCTGCTCCAGGTTGCCGGTGAACATACTTTAGGCCCTCTGTAATAACGATATACCTCCGTATGAACCCTTACTATCGTTTCTGTCGTGGGTATATATATTATGCTATTGCAGACCACGCAATAGCGGCGTCGCTTTTTTGACAATTTCATAAGCCAGAACTTGTAAAATAAGTAGATGAAAGGCAATATACGGTAGCAATTACGGGTCAAACGGGGGGAAAGGCAATATTCGTATTAAGGAGACCTGTGCACTACGTAAAAGAGCTGCGGATACTCCGGAAAGCTAAAACGAAGCACGGGAAGCATCCTGTTCGGTAGACCAGTACGACGGCACGGACTCGAGGGTTGCGTCTAGTGACCGATCTAATCACTTGGCCAGCCAGGGACTTCGTGAAGAACCGCGGTTCCGAAGAGCTGGGGGGCCCTATCGCCGACGAGAGGGGCGGGGTCGAAGGTGGAGAGGGCTTGGTGGTATACTCTACATTGTGGGTGGGTGCTGGCCCAGGTCGTCTTTTCGACCGGGCAGAACATCTCGTAGCCTCTCCCTCTCTCTCGCTCTCGGATATAGTGCCCCGGGTCGGCGTCATGCCGAAGTTCAAAAGGACGGCATTGGCTTCCGGTGGGCGCCAAGTTTCGCACCCGGAGCACACAACCTGCGATGTGAAGTTGGAGCAAGGAGTTAGTCGTCTTCGCGATCTGCCGCTATCTGATATCGATGGTGCAGTGCAGTCGTGGAAAAAGTTCGCTTGCAGATCAAAGGGCTCGGGGCGTTCTTTGGCGCAACTAAACAGTTCTGAGGCGGTGCCCTCCTAGTGGTATCTGGCAAACCTCGTAAAGTCGCTGGGCCGGTGTTTGCAAAATGAAGAGGTTATCTGAAACTCGGGTGGCTCCTGTTCCGGGGCCACGGCAGTGAAAAGGCTTCTGAGGCCGAGAAGACGGGCGCCGGGATGCGGTTGAAGCTTAAGGGGTTCGGAATTGCAACCGTCTCATGCTCCCAGTCGTGGGAGGCTCCTTGAGGCGCGTCTGAATGGAGTGTTCGGGCTTTGCTAGTGACCGAACCCCTAGGTTATTTACGCTTATGTCACTCTTGCTGGCTGTGGCGACGTTGAACATGGCAAGACATCTCTGTGACGCTTAATCTAATATCGAGCTCCTGGTCATGGCCCTGATATGTTGCCGCTGGCCCAGCGGTGCGTCACCGTGGCCCCGGTTAATAGGTTCAGGTTTGAAGGACTCGTAGGTGTCAGGACTTCGGGCTGATCGGCGGTGGGGGGTGGTTAACGTGGGGTTGCGGCATGAGGTTCCCAAATCTGGTGGAGTTGAGAAGCCTGAGCGCATTATTTTGACGTATATCCTGGACGCTGAAATGTAGTCACCTTTATGCAGGGCGCCTGATTCCGAGCTATAGAAGAGTTCGTATTGGATCTTGGAACCCCAGTGCCGACCTTCGACATTTGAACTTACATAACTCGTGCCAACCATATATGCATACTAATCTGTACCTAGCGGACGTCTGACGGCTCTGTGGTAATTTAGCGTACTTAGATTACACCGAAGTCGCACGGGTACTACAGGCGGTCAGAGCAAAGCGCTTTGCGCCCTGCTTACCACTATTGCGAACTATTAAAACTCGATCTTGGTCGAAAGTGGCTAATGTATATTCCATACTATTTCTATAGTGATCTACATTCTGACATCCTATGGCATATGATCAGCCAGTAAAGGTAACTAACGGAAAAAAGCCCTGTGACTTGTAATGTTTTGATATACTGGAGTACGACTGGGGAGGAATCTTGCCAAGCCATCCTATTCCGGATTATGTCATGCCCCAGCTAGGCACGAAACGGTACGTACATCTGAGAAAATAATGCTAGCCTAGTTCGGAATTTACCAGATTCGGCATTAAGTGGGCCTATACTTCACGTCATGCCTACCATCACTGTCCTGAAAGCAGAAGCATAACGGCACGGTCGATGCTATTTACTCGGGATAGCTGAGTTGATCAAAGGTGGCAGACTACTACGAATCATCCTGACTCTCCCCTGACGACTACAAAGTTTTGCTTTATTTAGGGGAAATTGCGTCCTCTTAGAAGATATGTGCATTGTGAACCGCGGCGTTCCGATAACGATAGCGGCGCTAAGGCGAAGGAAGGAGGTCGATAGCAACAAAACATGAGTCAGTTGTTGGTGATGAATTAAGGAGGAGGACGCCGAGGGCAGTAGAATGAGTAGGCTGACAGAGAGCTGGTTCGACGCCTAGGTAATTCAAAGAGGTGATGGAAGAAATACAAGAGGCATTTCCTACCAAGGTCGAGAATAGCCGAGAACACCCTCGAAGACATATTCATTTTTCAAGACCTGTATCCTCTGACCTAGCGCAGCCTGAGTGGGCAATTATCGTGCCACACGTGAGGTACTTCACTATTCTTCTCAGCGTTTCTGTAGCTGGAAAAGGTCCTCGGCGGACAAGCCAGTACCTGAAGACACTAGCCATTAAATTCTTTGCAAATGGTCGCCTAAACAAAGTATCTAAGGTCTGGTAGTGACCCCCTATGTGACCAGTCCAATGCCCATACGGAAAACACTCTCGCCGAAATTGCCTGTAGATGAGATGCCCTTTGCACGCCTCAGATTGGCCCCCGTCGTCCCTTAATCGTATACTAACCATAATTACCACGTAGCTGCTATCTATCTATGGCTGCTGTATCCTTCATATATCTGTACGTTTAACGCGGGGTCGCACCTGGTTAGGCGGGGTCTATGAATCTTAACCAACGATTACGTAGTCGTTGTACCTTAGAAACGAGCTTGTGAGAACGGCTTCGAGTCGGCTTTGGCAAGAACAGCGGATTCGCCGCAAGGAAGCACAGCGCGACTGAAAAACTGCATAGAAGTTGTCTGATGAGGTGCTGCAAAATCGAGATCCGCGGTATTGGTTGGATTGGCCGTGAGTGAGCCCCGTGCTTGATCACGCCCATGCACGCATCACCCCTTGGGTATATAATGCGGTTTCATCGCGACTTCGCGTTTTATCGCGTGTTGCTTTTCGTCTCGCCCCTTCCCTGCGCCTGAGAACCTGAAAATCTCAAAAGGGCAGTCGCCAGATTTATAGACCGGCGTAGTACTCGCGATCTAGGTCGAAAAGCTCACAGACCAAGGGCTCGTCCTCGTCTTCAAACTTGAATAGACTTAGGTTCTCCGAGAGAACCTTGCACACCGCGTCTCTCACCAGTGTCTCGTAGTCAATCTGCGCGCCGCGCGGATAATTGTCCATGTCGCGATTCCTGGCCTTGGGTTAGTAACAAGTTCCGCACCTCTTCCTCGTAGTTACCCTCCAGGAGCGCATTAAAAGACAGGAATTTTAACACGTGAAGGGTGCAGATGGGCGGTTGGGCAATCCCAGCGCAGCACGCTGGCAGAAGCAAGACGCTTAGCTGGAATTGGGGTAACTTACAGGACAGTATTGAGCTCGCTTCTGACGGCATCTACGATTCTGTTTTTCCAGTCTTCGTCCAGGAGCAACCAGGCGCTGCTCCGCAGCATGTTCATCGCCTTTGGCATGGCTGCACGCTCCCGCCGGAGGTAGAGTCGCTGGGGACGTCTCGCAGGATTGAGGTCCTTCTGCTCTTTGTGTTCCGGCTTTTTATCCTGCGTGCTGCTGTCCTTCTCGCCCGGCGTGTTGCCCTGCATTTGCACTATCTTGCCCACCGTCCTGTCCTGCACGTGGACCTTCTTGCTGTTGCCCTTGTCTGGCATGCTCGTTGATATGGAGACTGGCGACGCGACGCCAATCGCGTTGCTGTTGGCCATGTCTTGTTGTGCGTGATTGTGCTTTGCCGCGTCGTGTAATGTTCTGTGGACAAGGCGTCATGCAGCCAGCCAAACGAGTCGAGTGTGCATTGACAATGCTGCGTGGCTGATTGATTGGCGCTATACAGAGTCGTTTTTGGTTTGGGTTAGTCTGTGGTTGTGGGTAAAGAAGCCGCCGAGGTCAAGAAAGCGCTGTGGGTTAATGATGTTTTAGGGTGTTCGAAGGACTTCTAATTGAATTCTTTGTGGGAGAGATTTTTGGCGCCGTTGAATTCCTAAGGTGAAGAAAGATACTTTGACCCCATACCGTCGATGGCGGAGAAACACGACAGGATTTCACGAAAGAGGGTCATAGCACAGTAATATATACACCTGGGCCAACTAAAGTCTTGGAACGTTAGGGATACAGCGATCCGACCCAGCAACTCATCGCTGTGCCTTTCCCCTGCACCAAGTTCGGTAACCCTAATGTAGTACCAACTTTAAAACATGGTGAATCAGGTCAATGGTAAAATTCATTCCTTGAAGCGGAAAGTTGTACAGAATCATGGGGTTATACATGCCAGTCGCATGGATAAAGGTGGAACCACCTGCCTTGAAGTATATACTTTCAAAGTGGGGCACTTGGCAGGCTATATCAAGCGCTCTTTAGAACCACAGAACCCACCCCCCTCTTCATCTACTGTTCATAATTTCTCTGCTGGAACGTCGTAAACATAGATGATGCTTTATGAGAACTAGCGAATATCTAGGTGGGCCCGTGGATGTATATTTTGAAAAAGCCTTGACCCACTCTACGTTTTCTGCATGGCTTAATGACCTCTTGATTGAACCGATATACGCAGCTGAATGATTCGCTATATCTATTCCTCTTGATCCATTAGGAAATAAAAACCTTCGTACCTACGCAGCAATTTCCCTTGATATAACCCATGATGCGTTAATGGCATGCTCTCACTCTGCTGTGGGGAATTACTTGTAGGCTAGAACCCATAGGCGTAGAGCATAGTTCTGACGGTAATGTAAATTGACGTTTGAATAGCTCTCTCTTTGGTCCGGCTTGTTAACTCCATACACATAACGCACAAGATGCACTTGTACCTCTTAGATCTGGTTGAGACTATGATAGTTCCCGCGAGTAGAGCTTAAACTGCAATGTGGACGTTCGTGGTCAAAGGTCTTATGTAGATATAAAAGTTGCGGCGACAGGAAGGTACCTGGGAGAATAACCGTATTTTCACGGTACCATCACGTTCAGTTAGTCGTCGACTATTAACAGGAAGGTTACCATTTGTATAATAGACATGGCTATTCGCGAACTTCGGAGAGTCCGCGTTACATTAACTTTGATGGATACTTATTAAGCTTTAAGAAGTTGCGGGTTCTATCGGCTAGAACCTAATGAAATCGTAAGGCAATGAAGTTCCAGCCCGAAGTAGGCTCCGAATTAAATGGACTCTAGCTCTTTCCTGGTTGCTCGGTTCGTGCCTTCTCCCGCTAATTACGTGCACTTGCGCGATCTAAGTCGTTCTTGCCGGTATCGTGGGTCGCCGGCACTGGCTAAACGGATATACCCTCCGGTCACCTGAGCGCCTCGCTGCCGCTGTTCACCTTGCAAGATCCTTATGTCCTGAGTGGTCAGGAGGCAAGTGCCGAACAGCAGATTAGTAGCAAGAACTTCGGACCCTGTCCCGCATCCATGAGTTAGTGAGATCCTTGCCCGCTCCAGAACTTCCTGATCCAGTCAGCGTATCATCTGTTGATATAAGACAAGCCTGTTAGGATATATGTGGCGGCTAATGGAATTTGGTGGTAGGCGCTGCATAGGGTAGCGGTAGGGGTGGGTAAGAACCTCGGTATCTATATCTAACGATGTAGCTGCTCCCACGCTTCTCCCACCAACATCGGACTGTAACCAAACAGAAACCGACCATTTGAGCCTGTCTCTTCAGAACGCCTTGTAACATATTTGCTCGTGCGTATTGCGCTCTAACGGATATCGTGGTATAAAGTGTTGTGAGTGCAAAGATGATGCCTTCCGAATCGGATAATCCACTCTCCTTGTCGGGTTGATCGACGAAGATGGGATTCTGAGGCCCGAAACTGCTTTGTCCGCTTAGTTAAACCTTCGCTCCTGGTACTTACTTTGTATATATAAGCACAAGACATCCCGCGAGATTCCGAGATTATGAGATTACGGGATGCAAGACCTTGCCTGATATTATTGGACTCTACCGTCACTGGAAACAATGAATACTTTATAACGCAGTTTGTATCTAGACTTGAATTGTGAATGATTCTTATTTCTACGTTTTTATTAGAGTTTGTGTCCTCAAAAAAAAAAAAGAAAAAAAAGAAAAAAAAGAAAAAAAAGAAAAAAAAGAAAAAAAAGAAAAAAAATAAAAAAAAGAAAAAAAAGAAAAAAAAAAAAAAAAAAAAAAAAAAAAAAAAAAAAAAAAAAAATAAAAAAAAAAAAAAAAAAAAAAAAAAAAAAAAAAAAAAAACAAAAAAAAGAAAAAAAAGAAAAAAAAGAAAAAAAAGAAAAAAAAGAAAAAAAAGAAAAAAAAGAAAAAAAAGAAAAAAAAAGAAATAAAATAGCGTTATATAAAAGTAAAGCAAACTGCATTTGCTTTAAAAATAAACGTTACGGCGGAAACCTTTATTTCTTTTAATTAAAACAGCCCAGGGTTAAACCTAGATATTGGGCCGTTATCTTCTACGACCTTGGCTGTATTAAAGTCGGTCGGTTAAGATTTTGACGGTAAAACGTTTTAATTAAACCCTTTACGTTCGTTAAATGCTTAAGGGGTTTTCAAATATTTTCTTCGTATAGGTAATCCTTTTATTTGATCAAATATTAAATCTTATCTTTAATTATCTTGGAATCTAGTATTCGTTTAATTTCGTACTTATCGTTATTTTTTTCTGTTTCCAGATTAATTTTTAATAAAACGTTTTTAAGTACTGGTTTAAATAAAGAAATATGGAAAATAAGGTGTATTTTTATCGTTTTGGATAATAATAATCGGTAATTAATTTTAAAAATATCTTTACCGATTTTGAATAAACTAAGCTTTTTAAAATCGAACTTGTTATTAAGTTTTTTTTTTTTAATTTAAGAAATATTCGAAGTCGCGTTTTGTTTTTGGCGTAACAAATAGATTTTGTTTCCTTTGGACAGAATTAATCCTTTAATTCTTTTCATATTGTAATGCTGGATTATTTTTTATTAAAAGAATCGTAATTTATTTTATAAGCGAACCTGTATTATCTAGATTTTAGTTGTTACCGTTTTTGCTCGAAAAGCTTTCGCCGTTAATTTTGAAATTTCGTTCAGTAATTGGTTTAACCGTTAAATCTTTGCTTAATAATTATATACCGTTATATAAAAAAAATACTTATATTTTTATTAATAAAAATATTATAAGTTACTTAAACTAATGGAAAAAGTTTAACTTAGGTATCCTGCTAATAATTAATATAACGTTTCAAATATTGTTTTAATATTTGATTTAAACGTTTTGTTTGTTTATCTGTTTATAGGTAGTATGTTATAAATAATTTAAGCTTGACGCTTATTTGTTTGAAAAAGTTAATACCAAATTTTGATATAAAAAGCTTGTTTTTGTTTAAGATAATTTTTTTTAGTATTCTATGCTTGTTAAAGTAATATCAGACAAAGGCGTAAGTTAGTTATTTTGCCGTTACATTTCTTTTAAAACGTAAAAAGTACTTATATTTGGTAAATCTATTAACGAATACCCATATTCCATTATATTAAACTTTAATAACGGGATCTTTTAATAAGGGTAAACCGGTAATAAAATCTTAAATAATAATATTCCAAGCCTTTTCTGGAATATCTGTAAGCTGTAAAAGGTTATAAGGTCTATACCGGGCTATTTTTTCTTTATTATAGATATTGCAATTTTTAATTTCCTGCTTAACAGTTCGTCGAAATCCTAAAAAATCGTATTTTTCCTGTAATTGTTTGGTAGTTTTAAAGATACCTTGATATTTATATAACGGATTTTTATGAAATTCCTTAACGAATTGCTTTTATTAATTTCGAAAGATGTAAACTTTGCTACAGTACGACAATTAGTTTCCAAGTTATTTATTTAATTATTGCATTTCTTTTTGCTTTTCTTTATTATAGGAATTTCGGAATTCCGTCAAAAGTTTTAAGGTAAGTTACTTTAATATTTCACATAACCGTAAAATACCGTCCTTAATTTGTTACAGCACTTATATTCGATATTTCGGAACCTTGGAATCGTAATTTCCTTTACGATTTAAAATATCTGCTTAAATACTTTCTTTCCCTTTAATATAGTAAATTTAAAAATTATATTTCGATAAAAAAATTATCTAAATTTCGTAACGTTTGTTTAATTCTTAAATGGTTATAAACCGGGTAAGGTTTTTGTAATTTAAGTAAATATCGAAAAGCTTTTTAATTCCGTTAAAAAAAAAAAATCCTATTCCTTAAAAGTATTAATAATCGCTAACAGTTTTTTATGGTAAATCTTGTATCGAAGTTTTACGTTTCAAAAAGCCTTAAAATAATAAGCTATTAAGTACCACTTTTTATTATCCTGTTATTGTTCCAAAATTACGCTTAAGGGATAATTTAAAGCGTTTATCTTTAAACGTTTTTTTCTGCCGGCGTTAGGCAATTTTATTATTAACGCTTTAATAATTTCGTCTTTAAGTAGCTAAAAAGTTTCCTTAGTTTCCTTTAAAGATTTTAATCCTTTTTCGACATACTTTTTAATAATTAATTTCGTTAATAATTTAATAATATCTTTATATCCCTTAATTAAGTTACGTACGTAACCCGTAAATCCTAAGATTTACCGGATATCGGTAACGGTTACCTTATTAAAAATAGGCCAATTTTTATTTGCTTTTAATTTAAAATCTTAAATTTAAATTTAACCGGAAGTAAAGGTAAATCTTAAATAATTTATCTTTTGCGTATATTATACACTTTTACCAAAATTAATTCGGATATTTACTTTATCCAAAGCTTTAAAAACTTAAAAGATATATTTTTTATATTTTTCCAACGTTTCGAAATAAAGAAGGATGTCGTCGAGGTAAACAAAAATATATTAATCTAAGAATTTCCTAAATATGCTTATAATCAAGCATTAAAAACTGGCAAAGGCGTTAATAAGTCCTAAAGGCATAACTCGATATTCGTAATGCCCGTATATCGTTCAAAAAGCAGTTTTCCATTTTTCTCCTTTTGCCATTTTAATACAGTAATATCCGATTCGAAAATTTAATGCAATAAACCATTCAACTTTACTTACGTTTTCTCTTAAAATATTTATTAAAGTTAAAAAATATCCGTTTTTAATAATAATATCGTTTAACTATCGATAATTAACCACGCGTCGATAAACCGAATCTTCATTTTAATCGATCTTTTACTTGCCGTCCTTAATTTTAAATACCATAAATACAAAGTATCCTACGGAAATTCGGATAATTAAATATAACCTCTTTTTAAATCTAACTAAATGCTTTTTTATAAGGCCTTTACCTTTTCTAGATTTATGTAATAAATTTTATAAAGCTTAAAATAATATTCTTCTTTAATAAGTATACGATAATCCCATTATCCGTATAAAGGCAGCTTATAATTTTCTTTATCTTTAAAAAGTCGTTCAAAACGTTAATATTCTAAAAGTATAGTACTGGCAAAATCTAATACTTTAGCTTTTCGGATTATATAACAAACTTCTTTAAACCCTTTCTTAAAAGAAATTAATTCGTAATTCCAAAAAAGCTGGCAAGTTTTCCAGTTAATTAATGAATTACTAAAATCAAACTATGGCATTCCCAGGATAACATCATAACCTGAAATATCGGCGATATCCAAAGTAAAATGCTTTTAATACCTTTAATCCATATTAAAAATCTTTTAATTTTTTTAAGAACTTATCCACCATCGTACTAAGAAAAACTTTTATCAACTGTCCGTAATTTGTAAAACTTTAACTTATACCTCCAAAAAATGTAATATTTTTCGGCTACGGCTGGCGAAATGAAATTACCTTCTGCCCCAAAATCAATCATAGCTTTAAAAATTTAGCTTTAATACTGGATAAAAATTTCGATCTAGCTTCGTAATCCTTTTCTTACCTTACATAAGGTCTTAATTCGCAAAACTCCTCGATATCTTAATTTCGAAGGCTTTTGCCGTTTTTTGACTTCGTAATTCTATTCGCTAAAAAACGTCTCCATTTACGGGCTTTTTTAACTGCGTATTTGGTACATTTATCGTCCATGCAAGTATACCACCTTCGTTGGCTAATCTGGCATTTTACCTTAATAATTTTTACCTTTAATATCTAAAAAGGTTTTTAATTCGAAATTAAAATTCCTGCAAAGCTTGCTCCCATATCCAAAAGTTTATGCATCAAGCATAACATAAAGGTATAACATAAGCAACCTTAAACAATAGCTCTTCGGCTTTAATCCAAATCGAGATGCAAATAACAAAATCGAAAATAATCGGGCCATCGGGGAATTTCGATACATCTACAGTCGTTATCAGGCTTTATAAAAGTTTCTTCGTCCCAACCGAGCTAATAATCGTTATCTTCCTTTATTCAAAAGTAAATTAGATAATCGTTATCGTTACAGGCCGAAAAATGGAAAAGTCCGTACCTATTAACAAAATTTTAGTTAAGGGCTTCGATTTTGAAATATACCGCCCGTTCTGAAGGTTCGCTGGATTTAAGGATCTTCTGCCCGTAATTGTTAAATTCTAGGCGCATTTAGCCACATTTATGGTATATTTCGCACTTTTGCACATTCAAATAACATTCGTATCCTAGCATTATAACTACCCTAAAGGTTAGTTATCCGGGATAATACTTATAAACTTTAACTGTTTAATTTTAGCAAATCGGACAACGTTCGTACTTTAAGTTACCGCTTAATTCACAATAAATCGTCGCAATAATATATTCCTATTAGAAAAAGGTAAAATTAACTTTCTTTTCTTCCTCGCTTTTACTATCTATTTCTTATTTAACCGTTCGGGCCTTCTTCTAAGGAATCCCCCCCCTTTTAAAATTCCCTTTGGCTAAAAAACGACATTCGTTCTTATAATAACCTTTCTTACCACAGTTAAAGCATTTAACATTCGATTTATCCTTTCTAGGCTCCTTTAAAATAATATTCGCTTCCTTCTAAATCCTATTCTTATTTTTGCTTTTTTAAAACTTACTACTAAAGCTTTAATCGTCCCTTTTTCTATCGGATCTCTTTTTCTCCAAGTATCTTTTAAAGATATATCGATCGGCAATAATAATTTTATGAATATAATTCTAAAAAGGGCCAGTTTTAGGCTCTTTATACATTTCATCCTTAACTTATAATTTCAAGCCGTTATAAAAAAGATAAAACAATACGCTTTTTGGAAAATTGGAAACTAATACAAAGCAATTAAACTTAATCGCATATTTAACTACTAACTTAATTTGCTGGAAAAGGTACAACTATTCGACCGCATATTATTCTCCATCGGAATCTTCAAACAAAGCTTACATTCTTTCCTTAAAATGTTCATAATTACCGAAAACATAATTAATCAGGTCGGAAAATTGGTCAAGGTAATTTATAAGGTAATCGTTCATAATAGGTTCGAACTACAAAAAAACTTTTCCGGCAAGCAGCTAAAAAATAGCCATCACCTTTTAATAATCCTCCGTTAAAAATTCTTATAAAACTTAAGGTAAAATCTAGCCTGGACCAAAAATCCTTTTACATCTATAATACCGTCGTAAGGTTTTAAGGGGGTTAGCTTATAACCCTTAACTTCTAACATTCCATAATAAACAAAAGGTAAAACAATATTCTTACGGAACTAATTCGCGCCAAATAAAGGCAATATCGAAAACCTTTGCTGTCGAACGAATCTAGCATTTTCCCTTTTTACCGCCTAAAATTCAGTTATTAAAGTACGTAGCTTGTCGTCAATCGTAAGTTCGTTTTCCTAAACTTTAATAGTTTCCTTTAAAGCCGGGAAAAATTGTTGTAAAAAAAAAGAAGGTTTTCCTTAAAACCGAGTAATCAAGGAGGCCATATTATCAATTAAAGAAAAAAAACTTCTTTAATAAAAGGGAGAAGGTAAAATATTTTAATCCAAATATCGATCTCTTACTAGCTAATAATGGCGATCGGATATATCGTCTATCTTCTAAACGCCGTTCTATAATATCGTCTTTACTAGGTTCAGAAAAGCTTATACCTAACTAGGCCTTAAACCATTCGTCGGCTATTAATCAAGAAATTATCAAAATATAACGAACCTATTATATAACCACCTAAAAGCGTAATCAATATCCGAAAAGGATTTTTAATTTGCAAGTAACAATAAGGCGAAAAATAATTCAGTAATCTGTTCGTTAAAAAAATTTACGGACTTTTCCTTCAATCGAAAAACGATGCCTTTAATTAAAAACTTAAATTAATAATTAAAAAGCGAAATTAAGTAAGTGCTATTCAAAGGAAATATGGAAATCTTATATGTCCTTTTCCTCTAGTATAACCTCCTTCTGGTCTCTGTAATGTCTCTGTAATGTCTCTATAGTATCTCTGTAGTAACTCTGAGGTATCTCTGTAGGCTCCGCAGAAACCATTCTTGGCACCGAAGTTTACCCGACCCGAGGTCATTCCCCTTTTGGTCTCTCACAGACAACGGGAGATCTCAATCCGTAACATCTGTACGGGGATTAAACCCTAATCTTTGCATCAATCTCCGAATGGGGTCTATGTCTTAGCCGTTGCACCAACCAAATTTCAAGTGCCTTCCGACTTATCCTGTATTTTCTCCAGTCCCAAATTTTGTGTAAATCGTTCAAAATCTGCTTTATCAAGTAGTTTCGTCAGACCGTCGGCAGGATTATCTTTGCTTTCTACGTATTGGAAGCTGATGTTTCCTGCCTGGACCTTTTAGCGTACGTAATAGTACTTAATTCGAATATAACGTTTCCCTTTTAACATCTGTATTTTTTTCACCTATTTAAATGCACCTGTATTGTTTTTCAGAATGGGAATAGGATTTTCAGATATAAATCCTAACTTTGTCAGAAAGTTCCTAATCCCAGCTGCTTCCGCTACAGCTGTACTTGTTTCCACGTATTTTGCTTCCGTGGTATATCTCGTAATAACGCTCTATAGCTTTGAAAACTATAATATAGGCGTTCTAGCCATAAAGAATATATACCCTATTGTGAACTTCGCCGATTCGCTGTTATCTGCAAAACTTATGTTTACTGCTCCAAATAACCTTAAGTTATTATATTTTTAATACGGGTAATCTCGTTTTAATTTCCGGTACCGAAAAAATAGGTTTGTTATACCGTTTAAGTATCGTAGGAATCTTTTGATATATTCCTGGTATTTTAGGGATAGGTTACTTATAAACCTGGTCCAAATCGATATCGCAAACGTTATATTTGGTTTGCTGATACAACTTAAAAAGTTAAATTTTCCCATTAAGTTCGCGTATTCGAATATGTTTTTTTTGCTAGCCTTGCCATCATATCTTATTACATGCTTTAAGTAATCCTTAACAAACGGCATAAGCTTCTTTTTTATAGTATTTAGGCTTACTAACTTTAATAACTTCTTAATGTACTGTTGCTGGTTTAGTTTGACGTCGCCAGTCGATAAAAAACGGATAATCCGTATACTTAGGTACCAATCCGTATTTCCCAAATCCTTAATAGGAACGTCTTCAGCGATTTCCTTAACAACGCTTTTAAAGTACTATTTATTAGCTCCGAAAAGCAGAAAATCATCAACGTATAAAGCGATAATACAGCCAATCTTAAGGTTAAAGTAAATCGCATTATCCGAAATTAATAAATAAAAACCTTACTTCGCAAATATTTCTTTAACTTTTTTTTACTAAGCAACTCCAGCTTACTTTAAGCCATATAAAAGGTTTATCAACTTAATAACCTTTTTAGGGGAAAACCGGTATACTTCTTTGTTCTTCGAGTACGTATCGAAATACTTTTTTAATATAAGGAATTACTTTATGTAAATATTTTCTTTCAGCTTCCTATTTAAGTACGTAACAATAAAGTCGATCTAAAATATATGCCAACCTAAATAAGCAGCCAGGGCTATTAAAATCATCCAGTGCATAACCCTTATTATGCTTGCTACGGTTTTATTATAATTAATTCCTTTTCGCTAAATAAACTCTTTCGCGTAAATACGGGCTTTGTATTTATCTAGTTTTCCTGTAAACGTATACTTCTTTTTTAGTACCCGTTTAGCATCCATAAAATATCCATAAGCTTTTTCGCCAAAGGGGGTAAACCTAAAGGTTTTACGCGAAAAATTTTCTTTAATTTTAATAAAAATTGCTTTAAATTATATCTTTCGTTTTAGGCTTTCTATAGCTTCTTTTAAGGATGGACCGTCGTCCGTTATTACGAACAGTTTCCAGGTGGTAAATAACTTGCTTAGGTTAATATATTTTAAATTCTTAACTTCAAAAATCCCATCGTACTTATCCTTCAACATGTTAACTATCTGCTGGTATTCGTAAATGTTTCGGATAGCCCGATTAGTATTTCCGTTGCTACCGAAGAAATCGTCGTCATCGTTATCGTCGCTTATCAATAGGTTAAAATGGAAGTTATGTAGGCTATAATCTTCGCCCTTTTGGGTCAAAGCTAGCTTCAATTCACGCATTAGCTTAAGGGCTTCATCTGGGGCTTCCAAGGTGTATAGGTCGGGAACCGTCTTCTTCGGGCGTCCCTTTCCACGCTTGATTTTCTTGGTTTCCTGGTCCGTATCGTCCTTAGAAATAACGTTGTAGTCCTTGTTTTTTACTTCGACACCCTTCTGCCTCTAACGGTGTTTCAGGCGTTTCTGTACGGGTTATAAAAGCGATCGAATAATGTCCCTAAGGTTAAATAGCTAACCTAGCTCTTCCAGGTCCTTATAAACAGTAACATAAGGTGTTATCAGCAACCTACCGCCCTTTAAAAGCTACACTTTATAGTTGTATATCCCTTAATACCCTAGCAGCATGCTCTTTGCTCTACGGGCTGCTAACTTCTTTAACCTAGTCCTATAGTTCCCATCGATCAAAACTATGCACCTGCTGCCGAAAATTCGAAGGTAACTATTGTTAGGTCTGTAAGACTTATCAGGTTCGAATACATTTTTAAAGCACTCGATTAATATCATATCCTTTACCGTAAACTATTCCGTTTTGTTAACTGTATATGTTGTAACTTTTATTATAAGGTTCCAGAAATACGTCGGTATTTTCATCTACGCTAAAATTATACGCACTTTGTCCTATAAAAACTGGATACCTTTCTTTATAACTCTATTTTGATATTGATTATAAAAGCTAAAAATTACTAGTTTAATACCTTTAACTACGCAAAACTTTTCGATCATAATTATACCGAACTTCCTGCCGCCGTTTAAACGTAAAATCTGCACTTTCTAGCTTTTAACTAACTTCAATCGCTTAATTAATCGTATAATATACGTACATAAACTTTGCTATACCTCGTCCTTAGTCTTAAACGAATAATACTTTCTACAACGCGAAAAGTTTTTTATAATAAAACCGAAATAACTGTTATTTTCGATACTAACAAGCTTAACTAAGCCTATATTATACCAAATAATCTTTCTTATATATCGTCCTTATTTTTGAGAGTTTATAAACGGGATTTTCCGTATTTTCCCTTCGTTATACGCTATACAAAAAAGCGATTTCATATCGTTAAAATTTAAATCTATCCCTATAAACCTTTTAATAATCTAAATTAATCGTTTAATACTAAGGTAACAAAGGCGACGGTACCATAAAATAATTTTTTTCATAATTTCGTCCGTTATAAAAACCTTACTATTTTTAAAGGCCCTTATAAAGGCGCTTTTTAAATCGTTAGCTAAGTTACCGCCGTTTTTTTTACCGAATAAACCTCCCAACCCGTATTCTTATTAATAATTCTCGTTATTCGTCGATTCCGAGGCCTTAATAATAAATTCCGGCTTCCCATAAAGCCATAAAAAGAAACCTTTCCGAGGTACGTTAATCGTCGTCAACTACGTTCTATTAAAGTTTACCAAAATGTTTCGATTTAAGTAATTACCTTTTCTGTAAAAAATTTCCCCGGAAAATATCTTTAAGGGGAAGTTGTCGATATGTAACGCGTACTTTACCGTAGTCTCATTATTTTTTCTACGTAACCCCTTTAAAAGTTACTTTATTATCCTAACGGCAGTAGCAACGATAGGTTTTCCACTTGTTATAATATGAATTCCCTTATTCTTAATATTTAGGACCGAATTTTTTTCGAAGTGCTTAATATTATTCGTAATATTAACGTTTACTCCTAAATCTTAAAGCAGTTTATTTTTATTATCTTTTATGGATAAATGGATATACAACAGCATGGCACTGCCTATAACAGTTGCTTTAAGGCTTTTAATCGCTGTAGCTGTCGTTTCGGGGCAGTTAGCCGCCTGCAGCTTAGGGCAGTTAGCTACTTGCAGCTTAAAGCAGTCGGCCACTATGGCTTTGGGGCTCCCGGACGCTGTAGCCGTCACTCCAGAGCAGTTAGCTACTGTAACTATAGGCCTATCATCCTCTGTGGCAATTGCTTTAAGGCAGTTAGCTGCCTGTTGTTCAGAGTAGTTAGCTACTATAACGGTTGCTTCCGGGCTGTCAGCCCCCTAAAACGTCTTATTATACCACTGCATCAGTTTTTAAAGCTGTTATTCGTTAATATAAGCGTTGAACGTTCCTCCACTGGAACGATACAGGTTTTCCAGGCCTTTAGGGATAAATTGCTCCTCACCCGGTCCACCGCTGCGGGTATTGCGAAAGTTGTTGCTTTAATTATTGTTATTACCCTAGCTTCGGCTTCCATTTCGGCTTCGCTTTCCTTTCTTGCCTTTGCTGTTTTTCTCTTTCTGGGGTTTAGAGCAATCCTTCGCTAGATATCCGTACTTGCTACAGTTAAAGCAAAGTGGTTTTCCGTTTTTGTTCCATGCGGGCTTGTTGTCCCGGGAATTGTTATTACCTCCCTTGCCCTTTTGGGCATTATAAAACCGTTCGTTGTTCTTTTTCTTATTGGTACGGTTATGGAACTCGCTGTTGAAGTCGTCGATCAGTTGCTGGAAAGAATAGTCCGTCTGCCATAGCATTAAATGCATTATTTTACACAAGCTGCCAGTTTTATCCTTTACAGCAGTAAGAAACATGGTAATATATTCCTCGGTTTTAAACTTTATGCCATAACCTTTTACCTTCCGTAAAAGCTTTTAAAATTTGGTAATAAACTAAACTAAGTCTTTTCTATTATAAGTAATTTTATTTAATTTTTTCTAAAGAGACCTTTGCCGGGCCTTGCCCGTTGCTACATAGGTCTTCCGGAACGTCCTTAATATTTTCGTTCCCTTTTTAATCCCTGTAATTAACTTTAAAGGCGCTCTTTTGCAAGTCTTGGTAATAGCTTTTGCAAAACGTAACTGATCCAATTGCTTTAACTTTATTCCGTTTTTATAACCAATTTCTTCCAGTATAAAGTTAAAGGCGTTGCTTTAAAGCTCTTAATTGGCCTAACCTAATAGGTAATTTTCCTTATCTAAGAAAAAATCGAAACGTTTCCAACGTAACTTCGAATCACTTCCGTTACTGAACTTCTTGGAATCCTTTTTATTCTTTAGGCGTACACTTAACTTGCTGGAGTTATCTAAACTGCTGGAACCGGAAAAGCTGCTACTAGAGGAATTGTAACGGTCTTTTTTTTTTCTTTAAGGAACCCCCAAAAAAGTCCGAAAAAAAGGATAAAGAACTATTTAAATCATTAAGATTATTACATATTATTTTTTTCCCCTTAAATAACTTAAGTAACTTTACTTTTTTTTCCTTGCTCTTTTTTCTTTTAAGATCCAACTTCTTTTCCATACCGCTTTTTAATACGATAAGTACGTCCTTGGAGTTACTCGCCTTAACTTTAAGCGAAACGTTTTACGATGCTTTCGGTTATACATTCGTATTACGTAAGCTTTTAAAATTCCGCGTCTTAGGTTAGAACGTATCCAACAGCTATATTATCATATTATTTATCTACTTTATCGTATCGTTATATCTTTTGCTCCGGAACTTTAACTTCCTAATATCATATTCGACCTATCGGTATCTTTTTTCCCGCGCCCTAACGTTATGCCTAATGCCACTTATGTTAATACCCAGGGACGTATAAAGCTTGTTCAGGTCGGCTTCGGGTTACTATCTTTGGATAAAGGTTCTTAACGGCTGCTAAAGCAATAAAGCGTTTCCCATTAAGGATGCTTCGTATTCCTATTCTCCCTCGCCGAAAAACTCTTCGTCTTAAGGAACCTCCTAATCGGAAAAAGGTAAGGAAGAAGGGAAAGGGTCTTCCTTCGTATGCTGGCTCGCCATCGTTAACTGCTGCTCGACTCTTTCCTAAATCGTTAGCTAAACGGCTTTCTCTTAAATCTCGTACTCTTTCTGTTAACTTAGCTCTTTAAATTGCAATTAACCACTTCGTATAACGTGCTTGGTTCAGCAACCAGAAAATGTTACCATATCAGCAGTCACAGTAATCGAATGCAGAAATCTGGCGTAGCTCTCTATGTTAACTCTAACTTGCTCTAGGAATGGACAAATCTAGTCCGCGGGCAATCGCCCCTTACATACACGATTGGTTGACAAAGGATCGTTCGTAGACAAAGGCTGTCCCAGGCAGCAGAATGCTGCCTGGCCCAAACAAAGCTTACCAGCCGGCAACACCTGAAAGCACCAATTGCCGACAAGTTGTTATAAACCGGGTAAGGTTTTTGTAATTTAAGTAAATATCGAAAAGCTTTTTGGTTCCGTTAAAAAAAGGTTCCCATTCTTTAAAAGCGTTAATAATTACCAGCAGCTTTTTATCGTAGATCTTATATCGGAATTCTGCGTTTCGAAAGGCTTTAAAATAATAAGCCATTAAGTATTACTTTTTATTATCTTTTTGTTATTTCAAAACTACGCTTATGGCATAATTTAAAACGTTTATCTTTAAGCGTTTCCTTTTGTTAACGTTAAATAATCTTGTTATTAGCGCTTTAGTAATCTCGTTTTTAAGTAGCTGAAAAATCTTTTTAATTTCCTTTAAAAGTTCGAATTCTTTTCCAATATATTCTTTAATGGTTAATTTCGTTAATAATTTAACAATATCTTTATATCCCTTAATTAAGTTACGTACGTAACTCGTAAATCCTAAAATTTGTCGGATATTTATAACGGTTACTTTATTAAGAATAGGCCAGTTCTTAACTACTTCCAATTTAAAGTTTTGGATTTAAATTTAACCGGAAGTAAGGGTAAATCCTAAATAATTTAGCTTTTACGTATGCTATATACTTTTAGCTGGGTTAATTCGAATATTTGCTTTATCCAAAGTTTTAAGATTTTAAAAAATATAATTCTTATATTTTTTTAACGTTTCGAAATAAATAAGGATGTCGTCGAGGTAGATAAAAACATATTTATCTAAGAATTTCCTAAGTATGGTTATAATTAGGCGTTAAAAATTAGCGGAAGCGTTAATAAGTTCCAAAGGCATAATTCGGTATTTGTAATACCCGTATATCGTTCGAAAGGCGGTTTTCCATTCTTTTTTTTTTGGGCTATTTTAATACGGTAATAACTGTTCCGAAGGTTTAATGTAGTAAATTATTTAATTTTGCTTAGGTTTTCCTTTAAGGTACTTATTAAGATTAAAGGATATTCGTTTTTAATAGTAATATCGTTTAACTGTCGATAATCGACTACGCGTCGATAAACTGGATTTTTATTTTAATCGATTTTTTGCTTGCCGTTCTTAATTTTAACTACTATAAATACGGGATATTTTACGGGGGATTCGGATAGCTAAATATAACCTTTCTTTAGGTTTAACTAAATGCTTTTTTATAAAGCTTTTGCCTTTTTTAAATTTATGTAATAAATTTTATAAAACTTAAGGTAATATCCTTCCTTAATAGGTATACGATAGTTTTATTGTCCATATAAAGGCAGTTCGTAATTTTCTTTGTCTTTAAAAAGTTATTCGAACCGTTAATACTTTGGAGATATAATACTAGCAAAGTTTGATACCTTGACTTCTCGGATTATATAACAAACTTCTTTAGATCTATTTTTAATAGGAATTAATTCGTAGTTCCAAAAAAGCTGGCGAGTTTTCCAATTAATTAACGGGTTGCTAAAAATCCAATTACGGCATTTTCAAAATAATATTATAACCTGAAATGTCAGCAATATCCAACGTAAATTACTTTTAGTACGCTTAAATCCATATTGAAAATATTTCGGTTTTTTTGAAAATTCGTCCATTATCGTACTTGGATAAATTTCTATCAACTGTACGTAATTTGTAAAACTTTAACTTATACCTCCAAAGAATGTAATATTTTTCGGTCACCGCTGGCGAAATAAAGTTACCTTTTGCTTCAAAGTTAATCATAACTTTAAAAGTTTGGTTTTAGTATTAAATAAGAATTTCGATCTGGCTTGGTAATCATTTTCTTGCCTTACATAAAGTTTTAATTCGTATAACTTCTCGATACCTTAATTTCGAAGGCCTTTGCCCTTTTTTAACTTCGTAATTTTGTTCGTTAAAAAGCGTTTCCATTTGCGGGCTTTCTTAACTGCGTATTTGGTATATTTGTCGTTCATGCAAATATACCACCTTCGTTAGCCAATCTAGCATTTCACCTTAATGATTTTTACCTTTAACGTTTAAAAAAGCTTCCGATTCGAAATTGAAATTTTTGCAAAGCTTGTCCCTATATCCAAAAGTTTATACATTAAGCATAACATAAGGGTATAGCATAAGCAACCCTAAGCAATAACTTTTCGGCTTTAATTTAAATCGGGGTGCAAATAACAAAATCGAAGATATTCGGGCTGTCGGGGAATTTCGTTATATCTGCAGTCGTTATCAGGCTTTATAAGGTTTTTTTCGTTCCAACCGGACTAATAATCGTTATTTTTCTTTGCTCGAAGGTAAATTAAACAAACGTTATCATTGCAGGCTGAAAAATGGAATAGTTAGTACCTATTAATAGAATCCTATTTAGGGGCTTCAGTTTTAAGGTATACCGCCCGTTTTAAGGGTTCGCTGGATTTAAGGATTTTTTGCCCGTAATCGTTAAATTCTGGGCGCATCTGGCCATATCCATAGTATATTTCGCACTTCTGCACATCTAAATAACATTCGTATCCTAGCTTTATAGTTATTTTAAAGGCTAGTTATCCGGAATAATACTTGCAAGTTTTAGCTGTTTAATTCTGGCAAATTAGGTAACGCTTGTATTTTGGATCGCCGCTTAGTTTATAATAAGTCGTCGTAATGGTATATTCCTGTTAGAAAAAGGTAAAATTAACTTCCTTTTCTTTTTCGCTTTTACTGTCCGTTTTTTATTCGGCCGTTCGGGCCTTTTTTTTTTAAAAATCCCTCTCTTTTTAAAGTTTTTCTTAGTTAGAAAACGATATTCGTTTTTATAATAGCCTTTCTTGCTATAATTAAAGCATTTAATATTCGACTTATCCTTTTTAAGTTCCTTTAAAGTAAGATTTGCTTCTTTTTAGGTCCTATTCTTGTTTTTACTTTTTTGATATTTGTTATTAAAGTTTCGATCGTCACTTTTTTTGTTAAATCCTTTTTTTTTCCAAGTACTTATTAAAGGTACGTCTGTCGGCAATAATAATCTTATCAGTATAATCCTGGAATGGCCTTATTTTAAGTACTTTATACATTTCGTCCTTAACCTGTAACTTTAGGCCATCGTAATAAAGGTAAAATAAAACGCTTTCCGGTAAGTAGAAGGTTATTATAAAGCGATTAAATTCCGTAATATATTTAACCGTTAATTTTGTTTGCTGAAAAAGGTATAGCTTTTTAACGGCATTTTACTGCTTATTTAAGTTTTCAAACAAAGTTCGCATTCGTTTCTTTAAATGTTCGTAATTACTAAAAATGTAATTAGTAAAATCGGATTATTCGTTAAGGTAATTTTCGAAATAATCCTTTATAATTAGCTAAAACCATTAAAAAACTTTTCCTGCAAGCAGTTAGGAAATAGCTAATACTTTTTAATAATCCTCCCTTAAGGAGTTTTCAAAAAACTTAAGGTAAAATCTGGCTTGAAATAAGAGTTTTTCTATATTTATGGTACTGTCGTAAGGTTTTAAGGAAGTTAGCTTATAGCTTTTAACTTTTAGCATTCCATAATAAGTAAAGGGTGGAATAATATTTTCGCGAAATTAATTTACGTTAAATAAAGGCAATGTCGAAGATTTTTGCTGTCGAACAAATTTAGCATTTTTCCTTTTTACCGCCTAAAGTTCAGTTATTAAGGTACGTAGCTTGTCGTTAATCGTAAGTTCTTTTTTTTTTACTTTTCGGGTTATCGAATTCCTTTTTTTCCTTTCCGGTTCGTTTTTCTGGACCTTGATGGTTTTCTTAGGAGCCGGGAAAAGTTATTACTGAAAAAAAGGTTCTTCTTAAGACCGAATATTAACGGGAGCTATGTTATCGATTAAAGAAAAGACTTCTTTAATAAGGGGTAGAATATTTTAATTTAGATATTGATCGCTTGCCAGTAAGGGCGATCGGATATATCGTTTATTTTCTAAACGCCGTTCTGTAATATCGTTTTTACTGGGTTCAGGAAAGCTTATGCCTAATTAGGCCTTAAACCATTTATCGGCTATTAATTAAGGAACTATCAAAATGTAACGACCTTATCGCATAACTACCTGGAAGCATAATTAATATCCTAAAGGATTTCTTGATTTGCAGGTAGTAATAAAGCAAAAAATAATTCAGTAATTTGTTCGTTAAAAGAATTTGCGGACTTTTTCCTTAATCGAAATACGTTGCCTTTAATTAAAAACTTAAATTAATAGCTAAAAATCGAATTTATTTAGATGCTATTTATATAAGAAATTATTAATTTATATATATCCTTCTATTTCTGTAATTATGGTAAATATGTTTAAATATGTTCCATATCCAACAAATCTAAGCATATCCTCTTATGGTGGTTGTAGATAAATATATTCTACATCCATCAAATCCAAGCATAACCAGGCACATAAGGTTTTTAGCCGAAATTTATCCGTTACATCCAACACTTTTGGAGCCATCTCGACAATCCTTTTAGCACATCCTTTCTCCACATTAGTTGGACGTAACAATATTATACTTATGGATTGTAAATTACTTATGTTTTTTATATTATAACACGCGATTTTGCGAAATAGAGAAACAAAATTATAACTGAAAGGATAAAATTTAGCAAATATCGAATGGAAAATAATATTACCGACATAATTAAAGTATTCCTAGGCCTAAAACCAAGAAATAAGAACGTTAAAAAAACGTAGAAATTAGCCTGGAAACTCCCCGTTCTTATTAGCTAAAGAGGATAACGATAAGCCAAACTTTAATCAATTTACCCGATTACTCCATGGTAAACGACGCCAACTAAAATAACGTCCTAATTAATCTTAGCTATCATCCGTACAATCATTTCCGATATCAATGCCCCTTCCCTTATTAATTCAAACTGGCCTATCAGCATTTAGAATTATACGTCCTGATCTAACATCTACGAGATTACCATTCGAGATAAAATTGTTACGAACCAAAGGTTCTCCAAGATGAGAATGCTCCTCTAGGATTAACGCGGACGAGCTCCGGGTAAACTACGGAACTGGCCAAGACCTTGGTGATCTAGTGTAATCTAATTGATTTAGGATAAGTGGGGTAGATCACGGTAGATCATATAAATCAGAGGTACACTTACCAAAAGATAGGAGGATATATAACGAACGGTTTTCCTATGTAGATAACACCCAGATAAATTCGTTCTTTAATTATTAATTTAAGTTTTCAATCGAAGGCAACGTTTTGCGATTAAAGGAAAAGTCTGCAAATTTCTTTAACGAACAGATTATTAAATCATTCTTCGCCCTATTGTTACCTGCAAATCAAAAACCCCTTTCGGATACTAATTACGCTTTTAGGTAATTATATAACAGGTTCGTTACATTTTGATAGCTCCTTAATTAATAGCCGACGAATAGTTTAAGGCCCAGTTAGACATAAGCTTTCCTGAACCCAGTAAAAACGATATTACAAAACGGCGTTTAAAAAACAAACGATATACCCGATCGCCTTCGCTAGCAAACGATTAATATCTAGATTAAAACATCCTACCTTTTATTAAAAAAGTTCTTTCTTTAATCGACAATATAACCCCCGTTAATACTCGGTTTTAAGGAGAACTTTCTTTTCAGCAACAATTTTTTTCGGCTCCAAAGAAAACCATTAAGGTCCAGGAAAACGAACCGGAAAAGGAAAAAAAGGAATCCGATAACCCGAAAAGCAAAGAAAGAAAACTTACGATTAACGACAAGCTACGCATTTTGATAACTAAACTCCAGGCAGTAAAAAGGGAAAATGCCAAATTCGTTCGATAGTAAAAGTTTTCGACATTACCTTTATTTGGCGTAAATTAATCCCGCGAAAATATTATTCCATTTCTTATTTATTATGGAATGCCAAAAATTAAAAGCTATAAGCTAATACCCCTAAAACCTTACGACGGCATTATAAATATGAAAAAATTCTTGGTCCAGGCTAAACTTTACCTTAAGTTTTATAAAAATTCTTTAACGGAAAATTATTAAAAGGTGATAATTATTTTTTAGCTGCTTGCCGGAAAAGTTTTTTTATGGTCCGAACTTATTATAAACGATTACCTTATAAATTACCTTAATTAATTTTCCGACTTAACTAATTATATTTTCCGCAAATATAAACATTTTAAGGAAAAAATGCGAATTTTATTTAAAGATTCCGATAAAAAACAACATACGGTCGAACAGTTGTACCTTTTCCAGCAAACTAAGTCAGCAGCCGAATATACGACTGAATTTAATCGCTTTATATCGGTTTCCAATTTCCCAAAAAGCGTATTGTTTTATCTTTTTTACAACGGCCTAAAATTACAAATAAAGGATAAAATATATAAAGTGCCCAAGATTAACCCCTTCCAGGATTATATTGACAAAACTATCATTGCCGATCGACGTACCTTTAAAAGGTATTTGGAGAAAAAGAGATCCGACAGAAAAAGGGACGATCGAAGTTCCAGCAGCAAGTCCCAAAAAAGCAAAAATAAGGATAGGACTTAAAAGAAAGCGAATACCACTTCCAGGGAGCCCAGAAAGGACAAATCGAACGTTAAATGCTTTAACTGTAGCAAAAAAGGCCATTACAAAAACGAATGTCGTTCCCCAGTTAAGAGGAATTCCAGGAAAGGAGGGATTCCTTAAAAAAAGGCCCGACCGGCCGAACAAAAAACAAACAATAAAAGCGAAAAAAAAAAAGAAATCAATTCCACCTTTTTCTAATAGGAATATACCATTGCGACGACCTACTATAAACCAAGCGGCAACCCAAAATACGAACGTTACCCGATTTGCCAGAATCAAACAGCCAAAGCCTATAAGTATTATCCCGGATAACCAGCCTCCAGGGTAGCCATAAAACTAAGATGCGAATGTCATTTAGATGTACAAAAGTGCGAAATACATCACGAATATGGCAAGATGCGCCCCGACAACCATGGACTAAAGGCACCTAAACCCGAAGAATTTCCAGAACGGGCGGTATACCTCAAAACCGAAACCCCTAAACAGAACTTTGTTAATAGGCACGGACTTTTCCATTTTTCGGCCTGCAACAATAACGATTATCCAATTTACCTTCGAGCAAAGGAAGATAACGATTATTAACCCGGTTAGAACGAAGAAACCCTTATAAAGCTTAATAGCAACTGCAAATATATCGAAATTCCCCGATAGCCCGAATACCTTCGATCTTGTTATTTGCACCCCAATTCGGATTAGAACTAAAGAGCTATTGCTTAGGGTTGCTTATGCTATACCCCTATGTTATGCCTGATGCATGAACTTCTGGATATGGAAGTAAGCCCTGCAAAAATTTCAACCTCGAATCGGAAGCTTTTCCAAACGTTAAAGGTAAAAATCGCTAAGGTAAAATGCCAAATTGGCCAACGAAGGTGGTATACTTGCATAAACGACAAGTATACTAAATACGCAGTTAAGAAAGTTCGCGAATAAAGACGCCTTTTAGCGAACAGAACCACGAAGTTAAAAAACGGCAAAGCTTTCGAAATTAAGGCATCGAGGAACTTTGCAAACCAAGACCTTATATAAAGTAAGAAAAAGATTACGAAGTTAAATCGAAATTCTTATTTAGTACTAAAGCCAAACTTTTAAAGCCATGATTAACTTTGAAGCAGAAGGCAACTTTATTTCGCCAGCCGTGGCCGAAAAATATCACATTCTTTGAAGGTATAAGCTAAAGTCCTACAAATTACGGACAGTTAATGGAAATCTTTCCCGGTATAATAACGGACAAGTCCTTAAAGAAACTGAAAAACTTCCAATATAAATTTAAAGGCATTAAAAGTATCTTATCCTAGATATCGCCGACATTTCAGGTTATGATGTTATTTTGGGAATGCCATAGCTTAATTCTAGCAATCCGTTAATTAACTGGAAAATTCGCCAGTTCTTTTGGGATTACGAATTAACTCCTATTAAAAAAGGGTTTAAAAAAGTTTGCTACATTATCCGAAAAGCTAAGGTATCAAATTCTGCCAGTACTATACCCCTAGAGTATCAGTAATTCGAACGACTTTTTAAGGATAAAGAAAACTACGAATTGCTTCTATACGGATAATAGGATTATCGTATACCCATTAAAAAAAGACATTACTCCAAGCTTTACAAAATCTATTACATAAATCCAAAAAAGGCAAAGGCCTTATAGAAAAATATCTAATTAGACTTAAAAAAAGGTTATATTTAACCATCCAAATCTTTTACAGGTTACTTTGTACTTATAGTATCTAAAATTAAGGACAGCAAGTAAAAAATCGACCAGGACGGAAATTCGGTTTATCGACGTATAGTCGACTATCGACAGTTAAACGATATTACCATCAAAAACGGATATCCTTTAACTTTGATAAATACCTTAAGGGAAAACGCAAGCAAAGTTAAATGGTTTACCGCCTTAAACCTTCGAAACGGGTATTACCGCATTAAAATGGCAAAAGGAAAAAAATAGAAAATTACCTTTCGAACGATATACGGGTATTACGAATACCGAATAATGCTTTTAAAACTTACTAACGCCCCTGCTAGTTTCCAACGCCTAATTATAACTATACTTAAGAAGTTCCTAAACAAGTATGTCTTTGTCTACCTCGACGACATCCTCATTTATTCCGAAACGCTAAAAAAGCATAAAAAACATATTTTCCAGGTTTTTAAAGCTTTGGATAAAGCAAACATCCGAATTAACCCCGCCAAAAATATATAATATACGCAAAAATTAGATTATCTAGGATTTACCCTTACCCCCGGTCAAATTTAAATCCAAAACTCCAAATTAAAAACAGTCAAAAACTGGCCTATCCTTAACAAAACAACCGTTACAAATATCCGACAGATTTTAGGATTTACGGGTTACGTACGCAACCTAATCAAAAAATATAAAAATATTGTCAAACTATTAACGAAACTTACCATAAAGGAATATGTTAAAAAAAAAATTCGAACTTCCAAAAAAAGCCAAAAAAGCTTTTCAACTATTTAAAAACGAAATTACCAAAGCACTAATAATAAGATTACCTAACGCTAATCGAAAAAAACGCTTAAAGATAAACGCTTTAAATTATGCCCTAAGTACAATTTTAAAGCAACAAAAAAATAATAGGAAATAATACCTAGTAACCTATTATTTTAAGGCCCTTCGAAACGTAAAACTTCGATACAAGATTTACGACAAGGAGCTGCTAGCGATTATCAACGCTTTTAAAAAATAAAAACCTTTTCTTAACGGAACTAAAAAGCTTTTCGATATTTACTTAAATTATAAAAACTTTACCCGGTTCATAACGACTTAAAAGCTAAATAAACGCCACAAAACCTGGATAATTTTCCTGTCGAAATACAACTTCCAAATCCATTATATTAAAAGGAAAAAAAACATCTAAGCAAATATCTTAAATCGCAAAAAAAATTACGATTCCAATATTCCGAAACGTCGAATACAAGTACTGCAACAAACTAAGGACGGTACCCTACGGTTGTATAAAATACTAAAACAACTTACCCCAGGATTTTTAACGAAATTCCGAAATTCCTATAATAAGGAAAAGCAAAAAAAAGTATAACAATTAAATGGACAACCTAAAAACCAGCTGTTGTACCATGGCAAAATTTATATCCTTCGAAACCAACAAAAGCAATGCGTCAAAAAATTCCATAAAGATCCGTTACATGGACATTAAGGTATTTTCAAAATTATTAAACGATTACAGGAAAAATACGACTTTCCAGGATTTCGACGAATTATTAAGCAAATAGTTAAGAATTGCAATATCTGCAATAAGGCAAAAGCAGCCCGACATAAGCCCTATAAACTTTTACAGCTTACAGATATTCCAAAAAAAGCTTAAAACATTATTGTTTGGGATTTTATTACCGGTTTACCCCTATCAAAAAATCCCGTTATTAAAGTTTAATATAATGGAATATGGGTAATCGTTAACAGACTTACCAAGTATAGGTACTTCCTACCTTTTAAAAGAAACGCAACGGCAAAACAATTAACTTACGCCTTTGTCCGATACTACCTCGACAAACATAAAATACCAAAAAAAATCATTTCAAACAAAAACAAGCTTTTCATATCAAAATTTGGTACCAGTTTCTTTAAGCAGATAAACGCCAAGCTTAAGTTTTCTACAACATATTACCTACAAACAGATAAACAAACGGAACGTTTAAATCAAATATTAAAACAGTACTTAAAAAGTTATATCAACTACTAACAAAATAACTAGGTTAAACTTTTTCCATTGGTTTAAGTAACCTATAATACCTTTATTAACGAAGATATAAGTATTTTTCCCCATATAGCGGTATATGGACACCAAGCAAAGACTCGACGGCCAGAACAGCCATTCGATAAAGCTCTAAAATTAACCGCAAAAGCTTCCCGAACAAAAACAATAGCGACTAAAATTCAGACAATACAGGTCCAATTACAAAAGGAATTGCGATTCCTCCAGCAAAGGATAACCTAATACTATAACAAAAAAAAAATTAAGGGATTAATTCTGTCGAAAGGAAACAAAGTTTATTTACTACGCCAAAAACAAAACGCAATTTCGAACATTTTTCAAATCAAAACGAAAAGGCCCAGCGATAAGCTTAATTTCAAAAAGCTTGGTCCGTTCAAAATCGATAAGGTTATTTCCAGGATTAACTACCGACTATCACTACCCAAAACGATGAAAATATACCCTATTTTCCATATCTCTTTGCTTAAATTAATACCTAAAAACGCCCCGTTAAAAATCAATCTGGAAGTCGAAAAGGACGACGATAAATACGAGGTTAAACGAATACTAAACTCCAGGGTAATTAAAAACAAGGTCCAATATCTAATTAAATAAAAGAACTACCTATACGAAGAAAACATTTAGGAACCCCTTAAATACCTAACGAACGCAAAGAACCTAGTTAAAACGTTTTACCGCCAAAATCCTAACCGACCGTCTCTAACGCGGCCAACGTTACAGGGAACAACGGCCCAGCATTCAAATCCAGCCCTAAAACGTTCCAATCGAAAAAAATAAACGCCTCTACTATGGCGTCTATTTTAAAAACAAGCTAAGCTTACTTTGCTTTTATACGGCGTTATTTTTTTTCCAATCTTTCTTATTTTTCCAGTTAATCTAATTTATATCTTTTTTTCAAAATCGCAATAACCTTTTTCTTTAATACGTTGTGTTAAAAGCGTAAGCGTTTTAATCGCCCAATAAATTCCTGCGATTTTTCTTTTTGCCGACGAAATGTTTCTTCCTAACGCTGGCGCAATTCATCCAATTTTTTCTCAATTACTTCCTAATACGCTAAAAACCCATCTTCGACTTTACGCTATTTTTGCTACAACCGATTACGTTTTTCATTAATTTTCGACAAGGAATTTATGGTTAATACGTTACAAAATAAACGTTAACGACGAATGCAGTTGTTATAACTCGGAATACCGACTGTATAAAAACAATCAAAATTACCAAAGCGAACGCAATTCGAACAAGGAAATACTTTAACGCCAAAACTCCTAATCGAATCAGCTCGATTATCTCGGAATTCCCGTTAATTAGAACGAAGTTTCCCTTTTTGCTTATTCGCTCGACCTATCATAATAAATCCAGTTAACTAAAAAAAAACAGCAAAAGGCGGTTTCGAACAAAAAAACATTTACCTTTTTATCTTCGGGACAAAAATTCTTAAAGAAAAGAAATAATGTTACGAACCAAAAGTTCTCCAAGATAAAAATACTCCTTTAGGATTAACGCGGACGAACTCCGGGTAAACTACGGAACTGGCCAAAACCTTAGTAATCTAATATAATCTAGTTAATTTAGGACAAGTGGGGTAAATCACGGTAGATCATATAAATCAAAGGCATACTTACCAAAAGATAGGAAAATATATAACGAACGGTTTTCCTATGTAAATAACACCCAGATAAATTCGTTCTTTAGCTATCAATCTAAGTCTTCAATCGAAAACAACGTTCTGCGATTGAAGGAAAAATCCGCAAATCTCTTTAACGAATAAATTACTGAATCATTCTTCGCCCTATTGTTACCTGCAAATCAAGAACCCCTTTCGGATACTGATCACGCTTCCAGGTGGTTGTGTAACAGGTTCGTTACAAAAATATAAGCCTCGACCGAAGGTTGATGATCAGCGAATAATGGCTATAGTATAAGATTAATATATTACGCCGTATAAAAAGGTAAAAGATATATTTAAGGATGCCGGGCAGAAACCAGAATTATATTTCCCATAAAAATAGCCAGGCTGGGCTAGGTACAAGTTTTTGATTAGTATAAAAAAACAAGAGAACAGGGCTTAAAAGGAGCAGAAAAAGGCTAAGTAGTGAAAGGATTTGGCCAAACGTCGAGGACGAAGTCCTAAGTTAAGGATAATAGAAAATAAGCCGCGTAAGCGTTAACAAGATTGATTAATAGGTTTTATGTAAGGTTCATGGCGTTAGAAGTTGGTTGCGTTATATTTTTATTTATTTTTCAAGATGGATTAAGAATAATTTTATTTCGAGAAAGAAAGGTTGAAATGGTGCAGGGTACCGAGCTAGAGGACATGGCTTGGTTAATTATTCAGTTAGTTCTACATGTATATTTCTAGGAGCTTTTTCTACCGAGCGTAACCCCGAAACCTGTTTATGACCTATTATTATCAATTATTATTATTTACTTACGCACTTATGTTTGATTTTAGAGTCTGGTTTAATACGGACCCAAATACAGTATTTTGTTTTGCCTTCATTACCGCTGCACTCGGCTATTCTACCGTGACCTGCTTATCAATGATGCTCTGATCGGAACTGAGTCTCCCCGTCCCAATTTAATAAGCGCGTTTCAAAACAGAAAATAAGATATATCAAAAAGTTAAAGCCGATACGAAAAATGCGCGGGGATACAAAACGTAATAATATTGTTATTAGCGCAGTATTCTGCGAATTTTATCGAATAATAACTTTTATGGCCGTCGAAAATAAGGAAACGTTTCAAACCTTTCGCACGCGTCCGAATATGTTTGTCAAAATGCTGGATCTATTCGAAACCCAATTTATTTGTTATCCAACCATTATCACTTAATACAATCTTTCAATCGGCTGCTAGCAGTAAGTTATCGCGGTACCAGAACCCAAAATGATTTTTCCCCGCCATAATAACAAATAGCGGCACAGCCCAACCTTAGAAATTAACAGCCTGGATAACTATAACCCATTTTTTATTCCCTTATTACGCTTGTTTAAGTTTTCTACGTCTTTCGGCACTGGTAACTACTATGCCCGTTGCCATGAAAAGCCCCATCAAAAATCCAGTCTCGTCGAAGTTGTAAATACCTTTTTCTACGATGCTGTACTTTACGATTGTAACTCGAATAAGCTCGAACTACTTGTAAAACGTTTCTGGATTTTCGCATAAAACCCGCTGATAATCGATTTTCCGATTTAAACGCGTTTAAAGTTTTTTTTACCGTTTAACAAATCTCGACGCCCAGTTAATTCCAACGCGTTCTGTAACGCGCTAGGCCAGCAGTATATTGGCCATATTTTTAACGTACTAAAGCCGGACAGGAAACGCTCGCGTATATAAGTTAAGGATTCGGTCGACAATCGATTTTTCTTCGGTCGGGGTCAATTTCTGCTTAGGAAGAATAACATCGGTTCGAACGCGTCTACCATAATATAGGGCCTTTAAAGTAAAATGGGGAACTTCATAAATAAAACCAAACTTTCAGTAACTAAATTTCGGGTCTCTTTTCTTAGCCTAAATAACTAGGTTCATTCTCGCTTCTTCTGTAAGGCGCTCCATATTGTAGTTATTAAGAAATAGGCAATTAAAGATGTATTGTTGAAATAGCTGAAAATAAGTCCCGCTTAATCGTGTATCCCGTTCAACCGTATAGAACGTTAAACAGTTTTTAAATTTGCTAATTATTACCGACGATTTATACGCAATTTTAGCAAAATAGTTATATTATTAACGGAATTTATTAAAAAGGATAAATTATTTAAATAGATTTTAGAAAAGGAAATAGCTTTTTAGTAAATTAAAAACGTTTTTACTAGTAAATTAATATTGATGATATACAACTTAAAGCGACCAGTTGTGCTAGAAACCGACGTTTCGGATTATGCCTTAGGAATTATAGTTGGATATCGAAACGATTAACGAAAATTTAATCCTATTGCGTTTTATTTTTAAAAGTTATATGGAATAAAATTAAATTACTTTATTTATGATAAGGAGTTTTTAGCTATCGTTAACGCCTTTAAAGAATTTAAATATTACCTTAAAAGTAATATATATCAAACTAAGGTATATACGGATTATAAGAACATTATATACTTTTTTTACGATAGAAAACTTGTCGGAAGATAATTGCGTTACATAGAATGCCTTTTTGAATTCGATTACGTTATTATTTATCGAAAAGGATTAGAAAATGGTAAAGCAAATACATTTAATAAACGACCTAACCTGGAAGAACTTAAGGTTAAGGTATAGCAGATAATTTTCGATATTATACTTAAAGAATATTTAAAATAGCGACGAATTGTTACGATACGAGCGATACTAGCTGATATATATTAACGCATTTAACAATATAATACTAATTAACCAGCAAAATATTAAACAAAAAAAATATAAATGCTCGAAAACTTACGAAAGGATTTGATATAGGATATATACGAATATCCGGTATATAAATACCTAGGGATTTACAAAACCTTAAAACCTTTATAAAGGATATATAACTTTCTTAAGATGAAAATTACAGTTTAAAGAGTTATACAGTAATGCGATATTTGCGTTAGGGCAAAGGTACGACGATATAAGCCTTACGGAGAATTATAACCCTTATTAGTCGTTAAGTAATTATGGGATTCGATTATATTTAACTTTATTACTAAACGTGCTTTGTTAAAAGATTTAGCTATCGGAATATATTACGACAGCATTTTCGTAATCGATGATCGATTTACGAAATTCTTATATTTCCTACCTTACAATAAGGATATCGATGCAGAATAATTAGTATACATTTTTCTTAGACATATTTTAAATACTTACGAATTTCCAACGAAAATTGTTTCGGATAAAAATACCACCTTTATTTCGAAATTCTGGCAAGAATTAATAACTTTATTAAATTAAATTACAAATTATTTAACGTATTTAAATCTTAAATAAACGGATAAACAAAGAGAATTAACCAAATATTAAAAACGTAATTACGATGTTATATTAATTACGAACAGAATACCTGGGTTAAGAAGTTACTAGTTATATAATTAACCTATAATATTAGTTATTACGAAAATATTAAAATAACGCCAGTAATTGCTAATTTTGGTTTTGTACCTAAAGTTTACCGAGATTTATATAAAGATAAACTAGCTAACGTTAAAGCAATTTTTACGTCGGAATAGCTAAAATAGTTATATGCAAAAATAAAATTAACACTTAATTTCGTACGTAACTACATAAGCAAATATTATAATCAAAAAAGGTTAAAGGGATTGACCTTTTCGAAAAGGAAAATGGTTTACCTAACTACTAAAAATATTTAAACCAAAAAGCCAAACAAAAAACTCGATTTCAAATATATCGGCCCATATAAAATCGCTAAGGAAATCTTAAAAAAAAACTATGAATTAAAGCTACCGCCGAAAGTCAAGCTGTATTCAATCTTTCATATTTACTTAATAAAGTCAGCAGCAGATACAATTATAGTTAATACAGAATAAAATCAACACGAAAAAATCATAAAATATGCACCGGTTTACGAGGCAGAAAAAAATACTAGATGTAGGCAAAAAAGAGGGACTTACCCAGTACCTAGTCAAGTGGAAAAACTACCCAAATTTCGAAAATACCTGGGAACCCGCAAAGAACCTTACGAATACCCAGCGCCTCCTAAAGAACTTTTACCAGCAACGCCGAAAGTGCCAAGGTTAAAAGTACTCCAGTTTACGCTATCCAGCAACGCCAAATCGGCTTTTTCGATACCAGGTCAATTAATAGGTATGGAAGTTTGCGCTAATGCTATTTCAGCTTCCAGTTATTATTGTTCGCACTTTTAACGTTCGAATTCCTTTATCGCTTCTGCACCGTCAATACCTTTACGTAATATTTTAACTCTACGTTTCCGTAGTAGTTTTTTTTAGTTTTGCAGGCGGGCCAAACGACCAAACAGTTTACTAAGATTTTGCTGCAACTCGATAAAACGACGCTGCTACTTATTAAAACGTTCCTGGGAATTTAAACGATCCTTTTTATTTATTAACCTTTAATACTTTAATTCGGAAGGTCTAAAAAGGTCGCAAAAACTACCGTACTAAGTGCAACGCGCGTGCTTCCCGGAACCAAAATAAGCCTTGCAAGTTTTGATTTTAAACTTATAGCGGGAACAAAAAAAGGATAACATATCGAAACTAAAACGATTAATTCGTTCCGATAAAGCTAAAACGTTCTTACGTTTACGAAATTTCTACTTTTCGATACAACTTGACATAACGGTTAAATAATATAAAAATAATATAAAAAAAGGGATATTACTTATTAAATAAATGCGATAAATAAATTAATCTTTAAAGATAAAGATTTTAAAAGAGGGGAAATTGTATTATAGCCAAAGGCCTTAACTCGATTAACAAACGGTCGGAGGTTATGGGATATATCTCCAATATGGGCTTTAAATTACGTAACTGGCTTAAACTAGCGTAATATATTTAATTAGGTTAATAAAAGCTTAATGTCAGCTAGCTGGAGGGTGCGTAGCGCTCCATATACGGAAAGGTCACCTAATAATCGGCCCATATATGCTCCGTAGCTAAACTACTTAGAGCTGCACGCGTATAACAAGCACCTATAATTTAACGGAATATAACAATATCTGATGTCCTTTATATCTAACAATTAAAAGTTTTATTCGCTTAATTAACGTTATATATCAATTAATCAGCTATTGCTGAGACGATATAGGCTGTATATTAATAACAATTATATATACGTTATTAGCTATAATGGCGACCGTACCATCGACGTCTTTTATCATCTATAAAGGACTTAAGAACTGTGACTACTTTAAAGGAGAATTTCAGTTTAAGGTATACGCTTTTAAAATCTGGGACTATATCGACCTTAATTAATTACGTCCGTAATCTGTTAATCTTATAAAACCCGATATAGCTTTTTATCTAAAGAAACGAATCCGTTCTCCGACGCAAACTAATACCTTATCCTTTATAGGAATTATCGAAAAAGTCGATTTTACAAATCAGCTAACGAATATTTTTAAGATAACGACCGAAGATAAACAAATTTATAACCAGGAATATACAGCGTATACCTACAAGGATCGGAAGTACGATACCTTTTACAAGAACATCAACGACCTAACGAAATAAGTTTTGAAATCTGTATCTCCAGCGATTAAATAAACGAATCTTTTCCCAGGAAAAAACTTACGAAAATGGTACGCTATACTGGCTAAATCTGGTAAGGTATACGACAACAGGCTTATAATCAATACCTAACGGGAATATCGCGAAATACTAAAGCAAGCTTCGAAGTTTGGTAAAAAGCTAAACGAATAAATCGGGAAATAGTAAAAGATTATGGCCATGGAGTAACGATATAAAATTCCAAAAACGAATACGATAATCGGATGGGTTAACGACTTATACATAGCCGTAGCTCCCATTATAAAGTCCTAAAAAACCTTATTCTAGATAACGAAAAAGGCCGAAACTAAAAGCGGTACGATTAATTACTAAAAGGTAGCTACTAACCTTTTGGATTATTAGGCCTAAACTTATTTACTATTTATATTACGAAACATTAAAGCGGCGTTTTCGAAGCTTTACGGAATTTCCGCGGATTTATTTAAACAAGACGATCTTAATCAGGATAATTCCAAGTTTACTGGCGCCTAGCCGCGTAGTAAGGCCTTTGGACGAGGGTCGAAACGAGATGGCCGTAAAGGCTTATATTCGGATCGAAGTACCAGCAAGCGAAAACGTTAAAAGTTGGACGTATGAAGCATCCGTTGCAAAATAAGCTTAAGTACCTTATATAAATTAACCTAATGTTATTATTCGCTTCCTAATAAAGCCTTAGCAAAATTTAGGTTTAACGGAGCAATAAAAACTATAGTTAAAAAGCGGATTATTACTGATTAATCTTTAAAAGAAAAGATAGACTATCTGTTAAAGATTATGGATAAACTGATTATATAAAAGATAAATTAATTTCTAAAGAAAGTAAAACGATTTTTAATATACTTTTTGATTTTCGATTAACGTAACGTAATAAGCGCCTTATTTTACTTCTTAAAAAATTTCTTTATCTTAAACTTAAAATTAACAATATATATTTTTAATCTTATTAGTAAATTCCTAAACTTTAGACTAACCGTATAAGGCGACGGGGTGTACGTAGGTAACAGTTTCGTGCCGATTAAGGGGTACGGAAAGGTTGATGTAGTATTTCGAAGCTTTAGCAGTACGAAAGCGTTACGTTTGTACGACGTGGCTTACTGTAAAAGCTTCGCATACAACTTAGTATCTTTCCAGCAGTTCCGGAAAAAGGGGTACTGGTAAAACAATAAAAAAACTAACAACTTTATTCGAAATAAGTACGATTAGGTAATCGTTACGTTAATAAATAAGTTTAATTAATTCGTTATTGAAAATATTAACGTAATACTTATTTATGCGGCCCCGGTAGCTTATAAACGAAACGTTAATTTATATACAGCAGGATTATTACGAATCGATAACGGTATAATTTGGCATTTAAAATTAAGATATCCAGGGTCCGAAGTAATCTCCCAGTTATAATCTTATACAAGAAAAGTCCGCTTAAAGGGTTTTACAACAGTCGAATGCCAAGCATATGGTAAAGCGAAAACCAAAAGATAAATACGTCGCAAACTACGGAATGGAGTATTCCGATCAAAATAGAGAATCGCCGTCGACTTTACAGACTTCGAAGAAAACCCAAAAGGATATAGATACGTTATGTTCGCTACCGATAGATATTTACGATTTATTTGGGATATTTACCTTAAAAATCGAAAGTAAGATATATTAATCATAACGTTTCGATATTTTCTAGAAGTTCTGAACAACCAAAATAAGGTCTTTTTACAGGTAATCGAATGTAATAACGAAATCCTAAAAAATTACCAATTTCGAAATATGTTTTAATCGCTTCTTTTTAGCATCAGATTTAAGCCCTTAATATCGCATATATAAGCCCAAAACGGAGGCACAAAGCGCTTAAGAGGTATGATTAAGGAGAAAGCGATTGCAATACGAAATAGCGTTAAGTTATCTTCGTTTCTGATCGTATACATTTTCAAAGTGGCAGTGTATCTATATAACCATATCCTTAAATACGCACTTTTTTAGCAAAGCTTATACGAAGTTTACTATATTTACCTAGCGTATAAGGACGGCGTTGCAGTACTTAATCGGAAACTTTAACAGGCTTACCTGCAAGTATATAGTTGTATAACCTATATTATGACAATTACCGCCATGAAGAAAAAATAAAGACTTTAAAAGCTAAATTCCAAGGCAGAAATTGGGTTTCTCGTCGGTTACCGATTTACGAACGTTTACGAAATTTGGAATACGTTAATTAATAAGGTTATCGCTATTCGAAACGTATTATTTAACGAAAAAGCCACCTTTTTAAGTAATATCAAAAATTTTAAAGATAACCCTTTTTATATTACGGAAAATAAGCTGCAAAAACTGTTCCGACAGGTAAAAATATCTGATTAAGCTAATAATTACGTTATATATATATAAAAGGAAGATAAAAACCTAAGTAGAATAATTTAGTTACCGGCTAAATAGGAGGAATAGTTTCAAAGCGGTACAGGCGTCAAAAAAGACGTACGGTATAAAAAAAAACAAGTTTATTCGCATAAAATTAATTTTTTTATATAATTGCTATATTCGAATTACTTCCGTCCTTTAGATTATTACCGTTATTAACGTTTACTTTAATAACTGTTACGATTATTGCGCCGACGGAAAAAATAAAGGTAACTTTAGGTTTATGTTATATTGTTTAACTTAGGATAACGATAAAAAACGAAAGTATCTTACGGATCGAAGTTACCTTCCCGTACGTTCCGTGTTATAAAAGTATTATTAAAGTCGATTACAAAGTATAAAAGGCCGCATTTAACGCAGGACGAATAGCTTACTTTATAAGTACGCGTAATAACCGGCCGGTAAATTGCGGAAATTTAAGGAAAATAAAAACCCGAAACGTACGTTACCTTAATTAAAAAGGCTTTATAATAATAATACGTACGGTACTTAAATTATAAGGCCGGATATATAAACGAAATTTACCGCTACCGCCGCGAAGCTATAAAAAGCTAAGTATATATTTTTTGGGAAAGATATTTAAGAAAGTCGAAAGGGTTTACTTATAAAGTTATAAAGAAATGCAATTTTAAGAAGGTGTTAATTAATTTTTTGCTAAAGAAATACAGGTTTTAAGGTATATATAGGTGTACGTTTACAAGTTTAATAAGCATAATTAGTTATAGAAATATAAAACCCGTTTCGTCGTACGAAACGATTAATAGCTAAAAAATGCTTATAGCGATATATATGTATCTATATTTGCTGGAAGGTCGTTTCGAACCTTAATCACTATCGCGGTTAAATTTAACCTAAAGCTAAAGTAGTATAACGTTATAAACGCCTTCGTTAATGCGAATTTGCCTTACGAAATATATATAAAAATACCTTTAAGTTATTCATAACGTAAAAAGATATTTTTAATTTAGAAAAGTATTATATAAATTAAAAAAAATTACTTTTGCTTTAGCAAAAGGAATTTACTAGCATATTAAAGGATTTAGGATTTAACCCCGTTTCGTACGAACTTTATTACTTTATCCGTTAAAAAGTGCTCCTTTTCTTTTTCGTAAACGATATTATCGCCGCGTATAAGAAAAAGGATTAAGACCTCGTCGATCAGTTAATTTAGCAGGTCCAGGAACGGTATATTTTTACAAAAGGTAAAAATTTATAATAATTCCTCGATATCGAAGTAATCAGAAACAAACCTAACAGAAAAATCTGGTTATTTTAATCCGATTTTATAAACAAACTGGTTAACCTAATTCCTAAAGAAAGTCTAAATAGCTACCCAGATATACCTATAACAAACGTTAAGCTATTGCCGAATCCTAATTTAGCCCATTTAAAGTCCGTTAACAAATATTAAAAAAAAAATCGGTTTCATATTATATATAGCAGTTAATACTCGACCCGATATATACTTTGCTATATCCCGACTCGTACGATTTAACTTAAATCCTAGCAACGTATATTATAAAGCTACCGATCGAGTTATATTATACCTGATCGGAATTAAGATGTTAACGTTACAGTTTAATAATAAGGATTCGATAAATATTTAAAGCGACGCCTTTTTTACGGATAATACGATCGATCGAAAAAGTTCCTAAGCTTACGTTATAAAGTTATTCGGAAAAGTAATAAAATAACGGGCGAACAAGCAAAATATAACGATTACTTTTATAACCGAAACGGAATTATTATCCTGTGCGCAAGTTGTAAAAAAAACTTTATTTAGCTTTTAATTAATCAAAAAATTAAAAATTACCCTAAATGTAAAACCGTTAAATATGTAATGCGATAATTAACAAATAATACGGTTAGTTAACGTCGACGTCGCCCTTTTAAAAAATAAAGTTACGGTATGTAGATATATATAACTATTAGCTGCAAAAGGTAACAAAGAAGGACCTGATCAAAATGGATTATACACTTACGAGTAACATGCTGGCTGATGGATTAACTAAAACCCTGTTACGGAAAGCTTTTAGGCATTTCAGAAAGCAGCTAGGATTAATGGATATTACAGAAGCCCTGGATCGGCGGAGGAAAATTTTGAAAGAAATTTCGGACGAGGAATTAGTTGATTAAAAGGATTTAATTGCCGGAGGAAAAGTAAAATAGACAGCTGTGGCTCTAAAAAGTAATGAAGTATAACGATTAACGCCGTAAATGCTTCAAGGCGTTAAGGGGGTATGTCAGCTAGCTGGGGGGTACGTAGCGCCCCATATACGGAAAGGTCACCTAATAATCGGCCCATATATGCTCCGTGGCTAAACTACTTAGAGCTGCACGCGTGCAACAAGCACCTGCAACTTAACTGAATATAACAACATATCTGATGTCCCCTATATCTGACACTTAACACCTTAAGCCGGTTAAGCCAAAGTAATAGCTTAAAAAGGTTTAATAGATTCAAAAGGGATCACTCATTATAATCAGATTTAAGCCGGTTTAAGTCCATTAAGCCAAAACTAGTATATATATACTTATTGTTTCTTATAATCTAGATAGCACCAGCTTGCAATATAACTTGGTTACCTAGATCTACATCTGCTATTACCAGACGTAACTATCGCCTTATTGCTCAGATTCCCACGATACCACTGCTAACATAAACCGTACGATTAAGTGTAATAGTTGGTTAAGCCTATAGCCGTCACATTACTATTTATTTATTAAACTTTTTAGCGGCTTTAGGAGCCTGCTTTAATCGTTTTTCGTATTTGCGTTTGGGATTTATAAATAATCGGCTGTCGTAAACCTTTCTGAATTATTACAATTTAACGTATTAACCTTTAAAGTTGTTATTTAAGCTTAAGCAAGTTTACTTAGTCGATAAGAAAACGTTATTAGAAATATATTTTATAAGCTCGTTAAAAAAAATTTCGGGACGTTTTATATTTTCGATTTAGGTAAATATAGGTCGCAGAATCCTAATTAGAAGCTTGTTTGCTTTTAATCGTTATCTTAAAGGTACTTGTTAAACGGCCCGTAAAATCGATTTTTCGGCTTTCATAATTCCTTCGGAACAGAAACTAACTGCTTGCGTCGTTATTTAACGAACTAACCTCTTTAGATAAAAGGTAATAACGGGCGTTATAAGTTTGATAAGCTATAGAACGTTTTAGTCAGGATTAATATAATTCCATAAGTTATATTCTTTGGCTTTGATTTTAAATTCGTCCTTAAATTTGTCCTAATCCTTAGGACCGTTATAGATAATTGCGGACGTTGACGGTACGGTCGCTATTATGGCTAATAAGTATACAGATAATTGCTACTAATATGCAGCCTATATCGTCTTAGCAACAGCTGATCAATTAATAAATAACGCGAATTGAGCAAATAAGATTCTTAATTGTCAGATATATGGGATATCAGATGTGTTATATTAATTCGCTAGTTGCGTGCACTCTTACAACGCGTACTGATCTTTAAAGTAACCTAGCCACGGCACATATATCTTCCGATCAGAGGGAGCCTTTCCGTATATGGGGTGCTAGCGCACCCCCTGCTAGCTGACAATACCCACTTGCTAGGTAATGTTACGGCCACCATAGCCTTCCCCATCGAGGAGCGGACACTAATCAGCGGAATCACCAACCGCGTTGTCCTTTCACCACAGCTTGAGCCGAAGAAGAACACTCGAGAACAGACCAGACATAACGTTGTAGATACTGAGCGATGTCTCCAGAGTAGCAGCTGCTGCCTGCCGTGCTCTCGAGTATGACGTGTATTCCGCAAGCGTCCCTGCCTTCTCCGTCAGCTCGTCCCAGTTCTCAACCGTCTCTCGCATAATATCTACTCCCCACATGAAGTCCTGCCACCTTGTGTTGCCCCATTTATCTGGATGGTCACCACCCTTGCTTGCATTGACGATTGCCTCATCCCTCTTCCTCTGTTCCGGGCCGTCGGGCAGGTGCAGTGTCATCGCCGTTGCGGACGCGCTGGCCGCTATCCGTTCTCCGCGGTGCTTGCGCACCAGCTCGTAGACGCGCAGCGCCAGCCGCACATCGGCGGTGCAGGTGAGGGTCGTGGCTAGCACGGCGGCATCCTCCATCGCGTTGGCGGCCCCCTGAGCGACGTACGGCAGCATCGGGTGGCAGGCGTCGCCGATCAGGGCCACGATGCCCTGCGTCCACCGCGGTATTTCCGGGTACACGTAGAGAGTCCACTCCAGGATGTCATGGTCCGCGTGCTGCAGCCACCGGCGGACGGCCGGCGACCAGCAGCGGTAGAACGCCAACATCTCCTCCCTGTCGCCCTTGCTCGTCCAGGAGTCATCCGCCGTCCTGGCCGCCCGACCGGCGGGCTTCGCCGGGTGCAGGAGGACCAGGTTGTACGCCGTATTCCCCCGCAGCGGGTACGCCATCACGTGGCCGCCGGGGCCCATGTACCGCATCGCGACGTTCTGGTCCAGCATCTGCAGGAGCACCGGATCGTGCTCAATCTTTGCGCGGGGGATCAGCAGCCGGTAGGCCGCGTCGCCAGTTGGGACCGGCCTGTCCTCGAAGCCGTTCGCCATCGCCATCTGCCGCCTGACCGTGGACTTGGTGCCGTCCGCGGCGACGACGAGTTCGCCCGAGAACCAAGAGGGCTCACCAGTGTTGTTGTTTTGGGCTTTGACCCGGGCGGAGAATTTCGAGTCCACGGCGATGACCGTGCGAGATGTTATGATTCGGCATCCGCTCTTCTCGGCGGCGTTGAGGAGTATTCGTTGAAGATCGCCCCTATGTATGACGCTCATCGGGGCTCTATACTTGAGCCCCATACAGGGCATCAGAGCGGACGTGCTAAGCTCCTCATCGCTCGTATATCTCCTACGCTATTGTATTAGTATGTGTCATAGCTATAAGAAAGCTTAGGGGACAGAGCTACGCGCGAGGTCTGATGGCACTCATCCCCCCTAGACTTTGCGTACCTTATGCTCACCCTCGTGAGGACTGTGGCGTGCGCCATTACTTCCTCCAAGACCCCAAGTCTATGAAGGATGCGGGAGGCATTAGGTGCCAATTGTATCCCGGCGCCCACCTCGGTAATTTCGGAAACACTCTCCAGTATCGTGACCGAATGGCCAGTCCGGGACAGCGCTAAACCGGCGCATAACCCGGCAATGCCAGCTCCGATTATGATAACTCTTAAAGGCCGGATCGCTCGTCGGCTGGAGTAGGGATAATCGTCCAGAAGTGTCTCCATGGAGAATGCGGACTCCGGCCAACCTATCAATATCGTCTACCGGGGTTCATGTAGCAGTGAAATAAGTGGTGGTATTCTCAACGCAGAGACCAAGGGAAAACTCATGCAAGAGAAAGATCTCGAATCCGAGTATTTGATAAGCACGTAAAATTTAGGACTACTATCCTACTCGTCAAGATAGTCGACTATATCAAGGCTTCGTTCTGTATAAGATAGAAGGAACTGGCGGAGACCAGTTCGTCGGTAGGCGTCTCGGTAGCCGGGCCCTGACAGTTCTTTGTCCCCATTGGGTATCAGCATTCTCAGACAGCAGACGTCCTGATTGGATGTCATAGAGCGAAATCCGAGGAGGAAATAGCCTCGTAAGGCCTTTGTTGCCATCCCCATTCCTTTATTTAGCGCTTAGTGTAGGCCGACTGATACTGCCCAGCTAGGTTCTAAGCCCTAAGCCTACGCAACGCATAACGACGTGCCTGCGTCTGTAGGTCTATGCGAGATCGACTGATACGATCTACCTGACCGAGATGTCACCTATTCACCAGGGCTAATGGTTCAGCGCAATGCGCGTATGAAAAAAAAAAAGAGTGTAGGGCAGTCAATGCTGCACCAATCAAGCCTACGTATCGCTTCGCTGTTGACTCAGACTTATTCGCCTGCTATTTTAGGAGATTTCCAGGGCACTACATGATGTTACTTCGCTCCCAGGGTAATTGGTATAACAGGACTAGGAAGTATCCGTATGGTTGTGTCTATTCTGAGTCTTAAGGTGTCTCCCGAGATCTAGAACAGTCACTAGCCGGCTACGTTATCCGTATGTGCGCGGCACACCGCTTCTTTGTCGACCTTCCACGCCCCTTTTCGGGCAAAATCCTGTCGAGATAGGATTACCATCGGAAGGATGCCTCGGAGACGCTATCACGAATGGCGGAGGGGGTGTACACACACCAAGGGGTAAAGTCAATATGTACCAAGAGACTGGGGGTCAAAGTATCTCACGTAAGTGACTAGACGAATGCACGCCTAGGTATAGGCGGATCCTTGAAGCTTGCTGACTCTGGTACTTTTTTGTCACACTTTACGTTATTGGCCCCAACCAGCAGGCTTGGCAGATAAGGATACAAAGAGCACCCCTGTAGCTGCATGTCATCTCGGAATCAAACCGTTCCCGGAATTCTTTAGAATTCCAAGGTCCTGGCTGTACCTTGTATGACCTAGCAGGCTTGGCTCATTCCAGGACGGTCGGAACGTACAAACTCAGGAACCCGATAACAGTCCAAGGTGACGTAACTAACTTAAAGGGCTTAAAAGATGTAATATAAAAGCCCCGGAACAATAGTATTCCGATATCTCTACCTAGGTTTTAAGCTGTATTAATTGATAAGGCTGCTCCTTTTCTAAGACACAATTCAAATCTACCTGTATCGAAATTATTATATATTTAATACTTAAATGGTTAATTCTTTTAGGCGACATTGCGCTTATACTGGTGGGTTTGATATCAATATATGCATAATTACCTCTTTAAATTCCACCTTAAGGCCGGGGAGAATATTCAGACACATAGCGGATAGTTGTGCGTGGTAGAAGGCTACAAATGTAAAATAATTTTTCTTGTACGTAGAAAAACGATTCAGGGGTTACTAGTTAGAGAGTAAAGGCGCTTTAAGTTTTAGAACCGTCTCTTCCAGCGAATCTTCATGTCCCTGTCAGGCGACATAGCTATAAACCCGGCGAAGCCCTTGTCATCTCGAGCAGGCCTTTCGGAATTGCTCCCATCTGCGTGCACCCACGCTAGAAACTCAATGTCAAACTTGGTGACTACTATAGCAATTGCCATAATAATTTCCTGCTTGGCAAAATGGCGGCCAGGGCACATGACGTATCCCCCGCCTACGGATCAGAAAATTGTTAGCGGATGAAAACCAGGCACTTGATCTGGTGATGCAGTAGAGATCAGATGGGTAGGGGTTTACCGTAAGGAAAGAATGAGCTTGGGCGGCCTTTCATGGAGAACTGTGGTTTTTTCGGCGCATTTCCCGCCTCGTCCTTGGAGTCTACATAGTTGATATGACGGGCGGCGAAGAACTCCCCAGCAGGGTGTTCATCAGTAGCCCAGACAGCCTCATCGAGATGGGCGATCTGGGAAGACGACTGAAGCAGAGAGCCTTTCTTGACCCGGAAACCGTCTATGTCGATGTCCCTGAGAACTTCGCGCGTCACATTGAAAGACACGTGTAGACGCATGATCTCGATGTAAATCGATTGCAACAGAGGGCCCGATATAAGCTTCTGCGCATTGACCTTGCGCTCGCCAGTCTTGATGTCAATTTCAAACGATTGAAGTGCCTCCTCGCGTACCGCTTGGAATAGGTCCTGGTCCTTTATTATTTCCATCAGTGCCCATCCGGTAACAGGAATGGTGTTGCCATTAAGACTGTAAAATCTGTTAGCCTCTTGCTGTATTTTACCGAAGATCTGCTTGGACTACCCAAAAAGCGATGCTAGCGTGTGGCCTGCAGCGGCTTGGTTCGAGAATCCCCTTTCACGGAGCCATTTCGCAGTCTCACGGGACAGGCGAGAGCCAAAATGCGGATCCCAGTCCGACTCGGCTTCGGGGCCAGCCCAGTTGAAGTTTTCCCAGGCCGAGTCGATGTGTTTTCTCGTCATCCTGTGCAGTCTCTTGTGCTTACGGACGGGACCTGGCCTCATCCACTTGGGCAGCCCCCAGACGAGTGTTCCTGCGATGTGGTCGAATTCCCAGTAAGCCTCTATGAAGCCCGGATTTAGCTCGATGATCTTGGACCCGAAGAGCGAGACAACCGCGGCCTCGGCCATAGTGGTCTTGAGAAGATCAAACAGTGTGACGGTGGCCCACTGATTGGCCGGCTGCACATCGAGTCGCTGCGAGAACAATCTGTAGAACGAAGCGGCCAGCGAGTCGGAATACTTTCGATGGGTAAGGAACTCGGCGTAGAGATGATCGTGCCCAAGCCAGTACCGCTGACTCTCTGAAACACCCTCCGTCCCCGGCGCCGGAGTTTTCAACCTGCCGGATTTGTCATTGGCGAACTTACCGATCTCGTCCTTGGTCATCCCCCAGTGCTTATCCATCAGAATCAATTGGAGAAAGTTGCCATCTACTGTGTTCGGTGGTCCAAACACCTTCTGGACATTCTTGCTGCCTGTGACAATGTAGGCATCCCTGAATCCCATGCGAAACCTTACGATGTTGCTTTCATGTATCTTTAACGTATGTCTGTGGCGTGGTTAACTGAATATCGAGACCATCTGGGAAAATCTGCGCTGGTTAGAGCATGAGATGCCTTACGTTACGCGGTCCATAAACTTTGCCACGTTTGTGAGGTATTGAAAGGTGTTGAAGAACGGAACTATCTCTGGAAGGGCCGGTGGCTGCTCAGGACCAGGAGGTATAGTGAGTAGCACCAAAATTGTTACCCCTAAGATAACGAGGGGTATGGCCAGTGGCCCTTGGAATTGGGAGATCATGGCCTGTATGCTATTCATGGCGGTTATGTTCAGAATCGAAACGGTGAGGATACACAACGTCGGTTGTCTCCGCAAGCACGACGTCTTGCAGCAGCCGGCGCACTGGTTTCATATTCATACATTCTATATTAATTACGCGATTGGGTGGTAAAGGATCATCTGTGGAGAAAGAGTGTCCCGGGCTGCACCCCTGCAGCCTGGGCCCACAAAGCCCAGCAGCCGGCAACACCTGAAAGCACCAATTGCCGATAAATATATATATATATTATAAAACTACGTTATACTAAAATAGAAGTATTATATTATTATATTCTATATAACGTTAACTGCTAAATTATGTTCATTATTTAGTAATTCATTAATATTAACCTTAAGTATAAATAACGTTAAATATATTATTTATTAATAATTGTTAGTTATAACTAATATATATTTAATAATATATTAAAAATATATATAAATATAGTTATTAAAAATTTGATAATATATATATTTCATTAACTATGTAGTTATATTACTTTTAAGATATAATAAAGTTTTTAATTTGAAATAGTATCTTACATAGTTATTAAATAAAAGCGGAAATATATATCGATATTATTAATTTGATATTTATATAGCATCTACCGCATAATTTCGTTTTTAAAGATATTTATTCACTTGTAAACTTTTTTATTAACTTATATAAATTTTTTTTCTTTTAATACTTTTACTGTATTATCGATTGTATTTTTTGTGAAATGCATAATACGCTTTATTTATGCGTAGCTCATAATTATAACGCCTATCCCTTTTTAATATCTATTTTTGTTAATTAGTTATAAATAGGCGGGGTTGTGAATTTTGTATAAGAAAAGGTGGGGCGTGAACGGGGCGTTTGACTTAAGGTATTTTGTGCTATAGCATAATTCGCAGGGGACTAGAATGAAATGGCTTTACGTAGGAGTTTCTGTTATCAGGGCGGGGATTTTCATCTAAGCGGGGTTCTGTTGGAGGTGTTCCTAACACACCAGTGACCCAAGAGCCCCTGCTGCCATGGTAGCGGGATGTACAGAACGATAAGCTAATAGTGTGAGCAGAATGCTACTCCACAGGCACACCTAATCTCCATGTGAAAACTATACGGCCGATGCTTAGAGGCGTTTAGGAGATTTGGGGGCCAAAAGCGGAACTGCAAGGAGCTCGCTCCTAGTCGCAACTTTCGGTATGTCTATACGACGAACGCTACAGCATAGTAGTCACATATCTTACGGTCTAAAGTATACATACCTAGATGGCGAGAAGGGTCAGCGGGTGGCCACTAGTCGCGGCGGCCGTAAGCAATTCAGTGTTGTTGGGAATCGGATGCCGATCGTGGGTACAGAGGTGTATCCCGTAGTACACCCCCCTGAATGTTAGCGTCTGCAAAGAGAACGCATGCGGCTGAGAATTAGGGATGAGGTGGGAGAGCCTCTACACCATGGGAAGAAATAGCGCAGCCGATGTCTTCAAGAGCGAGCAAGCCAGTGGGTGCTTACTATGTATCACTCTTTCGTGGCTTCGGGGGTCAAGTTGAATCCAAAAACTCTTAACGACATCTTGACAGGTTGCCATTCACCAATTCACTGATCCAACCAGTACCACTTCAAAAGAACGTCTACTTTTCTCTATACTCCCCAAGTTGGAACTTTTGCATACCTACCTACCACTTCACACGAACTTATTCTTCTTCCTTTGAATATCTTCACTCGTCGACGATGATCCAGACACAGAGCACGCAGAGGAAGTCCGCCACTTTGACGACCGCGAGTTTGGAAGTGCCCAAGGCTACCACCTCTAATGTGTCGCTCTCTCAGCAGTACGGCGGAATCCACTCGGGCGGATGGGTCGACGTGCTACCCAAGTCCTGGGTCCCGTACGTCCAGTTGTCGCGCCTGAGTCCACCCGTGGGCTTTCTGCTTATCTACTTCCCTCACCTGTTTGGGGTGATCCATGCGGCGAGCATCCGCCGCACTCCCCTGGACGAAGTAGTTTACGTGTCCACTGTGCTCCTCGCCGGTAGCTTCTTCTGCAACAACGGAAGCCATGCGTGGAACGACTTGGTGGACGCCCCGATCGACGCGAAGATCGGGCGCACCAAGACCCGGCCTATCCCGCGCGGCGACATCAGCCGCACGGCAGCGTTCTTCTTCGCGTGCGCGCAGGCTCTCTTTGCGGCATCCTTCCTCTTGCTCCTGCCGTCCGACGCGGCTCTGGCTGCCATCCCGACCATAGTCGGGACGCTGTACTACCCCTTTGCCAAGCGCCACACGCACCTAGCCCAGGTGGTGCTCGGGTTCTGCCTCACCTGGGGCATCATGGTCGGCAGCTCGTCCATGGGAGTCGAGAAACCGTGGATGGACACGTCGACCGTCTCCCTCCTAGGGGCCTCCATACTCTGGGTGATCCTGTTCGACACCATCTATGCCCACCAGGACCTCGCGGACGACCTCAAGGTGGGAGTCAAGAGCCTCGCTGTTCTCTTGAACGGCAACGCCCGCCCCTTCCTCTGGGCGCTCTGCGGCGGCATGGGGTTCCTGCTCTACCACTCGGGCGTCCATGGGGGAATGGGGTTCCCATACTACTTGATCACCGTCGGAGGCTGCATCCTCTCGGTCGGTACCATGGTGGTCTTTGTCGAACTGGAAGACCCCCAAAGCTGCTGGAAATGGTTCTCGAACGGCTTCTGGTTCACTGGGGCTTCTATCGTCACTGGCCTGCTCGCCAATTACGCTGTTTCTTGAGTTAACGAGTAGTCTACCTGCGTTATTCCCAACTATGTTTTACTGGCTTCGATGCGTGGTACCGTGAGAGAGCATATCCTCTGTGCACGATCTGAAAAATTAGACAAGCCAATGATATTGTTTATTTTAGACGTTCGTTTCCTTGAAACGTAATTGGTTTTGGGTATTTTAAGAAAAAGTGCTAGTCTGATGCCTTGTGGCCCTCTGTTGGATAGCTACATACACTGCAGCTTCTTGCCTATGCCATTCCCTTTACCTGTGTATGATGTTCTGATGTGCTCATCTTCTTTGTACCACGAAGTCAGCTGACTTAGTTATCAGCCTACCCTACCGTCCAGTGTGGGCGTGATGTGAATGTGAATTGATGTTGTCTTCTGTACTAAGCTGTATATGACTTTCTTAGGGGCGCAAGGCTAGATATGCAATGTAACGTACATTTCTTATTGGTATAACTGGATACTACGGTGTTTTCATTAGCTCTCCGAAGCCGTGCAGCATGATCCTTCGGCTTTCCTTAGGATGCGCGCTGAGTATATATCCGCCAATGAACTTGGAAGATGACCCTTGAGGGTATGCGGTGCAGAAGGTCGTATGCGCGCTTATTTTGTAACCAACTGCTATGGCGAGAATCGCCAAGCCTCGGCCCCTTTGCACGGTCCGCCCTTTCCATGTGGGGTACCGTTTCCGTACCATGTCAGTAGTCCAGCCTATAATACACAGCCCTTTGCACGGTCCGCCCTTTCCATGTGGGGGTACCGTTTCCGTGCCATGCCAGTAGTCCAGCCTATAATACACAGCCTCACAAGGCTACCTGCCAAGAGAATTGGCATGACCCATGATTCCGGGACCCACCGTGCAACCCCGGGTCTAAGTTGGCTTCTAGACTTCGCCTCCCATATTTGCGTGCCGTCATTTGACCGATCCTCCATGTAGCCGAGATGGAACCTTGATGGTCTACGGCCGATATATACACCACTCGTAGATGGGCGGAATACACCTACGGCTCACGAAACCATCTTAGATTATCAACCCTTTTAGCAGCGATGAAGTTTAGCAAGCCCTAAACAGTATTAGTTAGGCCTCATACTTAGCCTACCCTTGCTCTTTACCTGACAAAGCAACCAAGATGTCGGACCGAGGCGCAATGCAATATTCTGAGGACGACACCCACGTGACTGTGTAAGTCTGCCCGCCCTCGCGCCTCAAGTAGTCCGCTGCGTGTCGGGCAGTTTTGACCGCGGAGGCAAAAAATTAAAAATTAAAAATTAAAAAAAGGGAAAGAAACTGACGCATCCCACCCCACCACGCAGCCTCGGGGGAGCGGTCCATGGGCGCCTGCTCTCGCACCCAGAGCGGTCGTTCGCGCTTGAGATTTCGCTGGACCTAGAGAAGGGTAGGGAGTTCTTCACGCGTAAGCCGCCGATGCACTTCCACGTGCAAGAGGAGTACATCGAGGCAATCGAGGGGAAGATGGGGCTCGAGCTCGAGGGACGGGAGCTCGTGCTGACGCCCGCGGACGGGCGGTTCCTCATCCCGCCCTACGCCAACCACCGTTCGTACCCGATGCCGCTCTCGGCGCAGGACGAAGGGAACACGAGGGTCCGGTTCCTGCTATCGGCCGAGAAGACGTCCGAGGCGTTCGAACTCAACCCCGTCTTCTTCGAGAACTGGTACCGGTACCAGGACCAGTTCGTGATGCACGGCGAGAAGCTCTCGCTGATCCAGCTCTTCTCGGTAAGTCGAAGAAAGCGCCCCCACCCCGAAAGAGAGTCTGTCTCTGAAACCCGCCCGCTGACGAGACGCGCTGCTTTACCGGCAGACATTCGATGCCGGCGGCACGTACGTCTCGCTCCCTCCTTGGGTTCCTTTTGGCCAGTACATCTCCATCGCCATGGGGGTCGTGATCGGCAGGTGGATCGGGGGCCTTTTAGGTTATCAGCCCTTCTATCGCAAGTGGACGACGGATTGGGACCTGGCCTGCAGGAAGATGGAGACGTCCATATTTCAGAGGAGATTTGCCGACTACTCGGCTAAGACCGAGTAGGAGGAGAGCTTATCTGCTGTATCTTATGCAATAAATGAAAGGTCCCTAGCCCCATGTTAGCGTCAAGCGCAAGATAGTATCGGTGAATGAGGAGGTTGTGTAAGAAAAGTAATCTGTACTTTCTATGATTCTCTTTCCCAACCAAAAGATCACGGAAGCGAACATATGCGACAGGCCCCCCCCCTCCCCGAGATATTCCATAGTCTAATCACATAGCCAAGTTTGGGCTGGGTTGACGTCGTCAACCATTCCAGTTTGCGAACCAAGCCTCAGTATTATTATTATTACTAAATACAGCCTAACTAAGACCTTCCGCTTTCATTGCCCGACGTCATCTGCAGAACTTAAGTCGTATAAGGAACCTGGGGGAAAAGTGAGTGACGGTTCTAAGCCACGGTAAGACTCAGTATTAGGGAAAGAGACTGAAAAGAACGCTTTGGTTACGCATGTATTGCTTTAAATGGTCATCCCCTCGATTCCACATCTCTACCCCCCCTTGCTAAGCTCATTGACAATATCCTGGACCTTAGCGAATGACAGTTCGGCCATTGTTTCCGACCACAACCGTTCTGAGATCTTCTTGCCCTCCTCGGTGTAAATGATCGGTGCCATCCTGAAAGATCCATGTTAGCCAAGTTACATTCTTCACTGGGGTTGATTGGTTCCTTCTCTATCATCTAGAGGGGCCATTACCAGGAACCGGGGGGTCCTTACGGCTTGAGTTTCTGAGTCGATAGATACTGTCCATGAGTTTCCTCGCCATGATTGACAGCGGCGTCGGTGACATGTCGCGCGCCAACGGCGGAGGTGTATCCGATGCGACGCATGAACACCTTGGCAATCTTACCCCCGAAAGTGCGGTCTATCTCGCGATTAAACTCGGAATTGTGTACCATTCCCGGCGTGGCGCAGTTGATGACGGCGACGGAGGGCGGGACGCGGCGGGCCAGCTCCGACAGGAAGAACTGGCCGAGAAGCTTGGACACCATCATCCGGTCCGTCGGATTGCCGACGCCCGGCTTGTCGAACGAAGGGAGAAGCGGCACGTTGCTTTTCTCCTTGAAGCGTGTCCAGGAGGCGACGTCGGAAGACGTCACGGTGATACGGGTAGGCCCATCCTGGTTTGCGCGCTTGGACTTAGCGACGGGCAGGAGTAAGACGGTCAGCAAGGCCGTCGAGAGGTAATTTACTTGGATGGTCTCGTCGTGGCCGGTGTTCTTGTTTAGCTCGTTCTTGGTCAAGACCAGACCGGCGTTGAGGACTATGATGTCGAGCCTATCGAGGGTCTTGGCGCGGTCCGCAAAGGCGGTGATGGAGTCGTAGGAATCGAGGTCCAGGTGCCAGACCTCTATGGCGCCGTCCTTGAGGTTACGGCCCTGAGATAGGTTCGTGGCGGCATCTTGTCCCTTGGACTCATTGCGGACTGCAAGGATGAGCTTGCTTACCCCGAGGTCTAGAAGTTGGCGGCTGACCTCTAAGCCGACACCCGTGTTGGCCCCTGTGACAAGGGCCGTCTTTCCCGCAAGACTAACCCCCGAGACCACCTTTGGAGTGAAGGTGAGTTGGCGGTAGAAGAAATTAAAGACGCTACCCTCCTTTTCGGGCGCGACATCAAACTGCGGCCCCATGATCAATTACTCCTCGAATACGATGGGAGAGTGATGGAATCGATGGCGAGGAGGGGAAAGTGAGGGAGAGAGGGAGAGAGCAGGGTAGGTGTGTAGTCGAACGCGGTGACACAACACCCCGCCATCCAGTACCTAAATAGGTACTAGGGTACTCGGAGTCCTAGGGGAACATTGGATGGACGCCCTTACAGGCTTACACACTACAAACAGCCGGCGAACTAGGTAAGTACCACAGCCGCTAGCGTCCTTCACTAGCATTAGTGCACTAGTGAGAGCTTATGTATCTGGTTAGTTACTTGCCTATTTAGGCAATATGTCCCTGTGGGTCACATCAGCCTGTTGCTTTTGCACCAAGGTCGATCCGCCTATGACTTTCAACCAACATGCCAATGTGCGAGAACTAATTACCTCAATATCTGCTTAGGGGCGATAAGGCGTTAGCTTTAACAATTTTTCTGAAGGTGGGTGGTACTCTTTTTCTATTCGACAAAATTGACCCAATCAGCTTCCGTAGGAAAAGCTTTAGCTAGCCTTCTAGGGGGCTACAGTAGGCTTCAGCGCTTGTTGGATTTCGTTTTAGGCCTAGCACGTTCAGGAAATTTGTTAGCGCTAACGCCTTGTCGCCCCTAAGCAGATAGAACAAAATAAAGATGGTTGAAACAATAAGAAAGCTCATTACCTGTGTATGGTTCCAGACACTGACTGCATCCGATCAGTAACTTGATAGCTATGAAGTGGAACCGCGGACTCGTAGTCATTCTTTATGCCACATTTGCTGCCGCGACATCGGTGGCCGGGGGACGGCAGATCTCTGGGAAGAGGAGCAATCCGAGTGCCGCCTGCTTCGAGGCGCAACAACAGCTGGGAGAGGCAGTTGTTGATACGCTACCTCTCAATCAGACGGTGGTTGAACTGAACTGGTATGCGCCAGGTCATAGACCCTTTTGATGTTCACACGCTTGACATCTCTTTGTAGGTCACAGACATGTGTTCAAGAGCCATACTGTATCATCAGCCCGACAGATGCCCAACATGTATCCGAGGCCATCAAGATTATCAAATCCCACAACGTCAAGTTTGCTACTCGCAGCGGTGGCCACTCTCCCAACCCCGGCTGGTCCAGCATCGGCAAGGAGGGTATCCTCATCGACATGTCTAAATTTAACCAAGTCAGCCTCTCCGGCGACGGTCAGGTTGCAAGCATAGGCCCCGGTCTTCGTTGGGGACAAGTTACTTCTGTTTTGGAACAGCAAGGCGCAGCCGTCGTCGGCGGGAGACTACCGGACGTCGGTGTCGGTGGGCTCATCCTTGGAGGTAAGTGATATGGATGAGAAGAGACTCCGGTTCTCAAGGTTCTGTCTAACTAGCCTTCTTAGGGGGATATCACCACGTATCGGGCCAGTACGGCTTGGCTGCGGACAATGTCCACAATTTTGAGGTACCGCATTCGGATCTGTTTGTTATGTGATCTAGTGGCTTTACTCATCATCAACGTTAGATTGTCCTCTCTGACGGATCTATCAAGAACGCGAACGCCCAAGAGAACGAGGACCTCTTCTGGGCCCTGAAAGGCGGTGGTCCCAACTTCGGGATTGTAACCCGATATGACCTTAAAACTATCCCCGTAGGGGCTATCTGGTGCCAGCTCAATATATACGCTCCAGGCCAGGCTCTAGAAGTTCTGGACGCCTTCACCGAGTGGCAGACCAATGGCGCCTCCGACCTTAAGTCTACGATTGGTCTTATTATGGGCCTTGACACTGTGACTGTCGGGCTGCTGTACTTTGAGCCTGCTGATCAGCCGGAGGCTTTCAGGCCCTTTTACGACCTAGAGCCCCTACAAGTCGCTATCCCCCCGACCAATGCCACATTAAGTTTCTTGAACGAGGTCCTCGGCGGTGCTTTCCCCTTTACCCCGCTTCGGTGAGTAGAACTTCCATCAACCGCCTGTCTTCTCTACCTCTCTTCCCTTTGCTCTCCATACCCCTATGTCTGCTTCTCTCTTACCAATCTCCCAGTCACGACTATCGCGGCATTAGCTCCAGGATCGACGGCAACACGACCAAGGAGGTTTATCAGCATTGGGTCGAGAGAGCCCTTGCGGTTCGCGAATCAACCGGCGCCAGCCAGATATTTGGAATCCAGCACGTCCCGAGCGAGCTTGCGAAACAAGGCGTCGCCAAGGGGGGCAACCCTCTAGGCATACCTGAGGAGGATCAACTCTGTAAGACTCCCTGACCACCCTTCAGTGAGTATGCCGCGCTGGTGCCATGCTGACTGTCTTTGTTCCGCTCAGGGTGGACGACCCTCGTCGACTGGGAGGATGCCACACAGGACGACGTCGTCCGCTCGGTCTCCATCGAGACGGAGAACTACTGGCTCCAGCTCGGGGAAGAGCGCGGCCTGCGCATCCCTTTCCTCTACATGAACGACGCGTCTCGCGACCAGAATCCCATCGCCACCTACGGGGCGGAGAATGTGAATAGGCTGAAGCAGATTGCGAAGAAGTACGACCCGACGGAGTTCTTCCAGAAGCTGCAGTACGGCGGATTCCTCCTGAGCAAGGCCTAACCTATTATCTGCACCAAACAGTGTGCCTAAGAATGCCTGCTGAAGTTAACGCTTTACTGTACTTGCAGCACTATCGCCTATCGTGGGGTTTAGATCATATTATTCTTCAGGTGGACATTTACATATATAGAAGCTAGGGGATGATATAATATCCCGAGCATGCTCTCACGCATTCCGTTCGCTATCCCGAAGAATGTACCGCATTCTACAGGACATAGTATCTCGCAATGTTTTGACTTGCGGATCACGAGCCGCTAAGTGGTGGATCATTTAGACCATTCTGGTGCCTACTTAGCATCATCGTTTATCCAATGATAGTTCTATTCCAGAGGGGAAAAGCGGTCCCCGTAGATAAAGCTCCATATCCACTCATGAAGCTTTATTGTCGATGGTAAGCCGAGTCTATAGGGAGCCGTTATGAATTCGTAGGTACCTCACAGGGAGGTCAGAGACTTGTAGTATTATGTCTGGCAAGGCCATACCATATTAGGACTCTTTTACATGATCATGTTTCTGCGTCCCAGCTGAACCTTGGCACGTGGACGTATTTCGTTGAATAACACCATTTATGGTCAGCGGCATGCCGCCGGGTAGCATTCCGCCCCGTTCCAAGTTGGTGGGGCGAAGTTCTCTCGGATCTGTACCTAGTAGCCCAAGAAATATTCAGGCTGAGCATGCACGCTGTCAGGATTTGGAACTTGCATATTGTGACCTTGTAAATAACGCCGAATGGGCTCCGAGGTGCACAGCCTAACGTATATGCGCGTTTAGGACGCGAGGTAATTAACCCAGTACGGTATTCTCATCCGAAGTTATATTATAGGATTGATGGCCAAGCGGCTGGGGGATCTCTTGTATGTGGTCATACAATCTCGTGTAACCCTTAGCATTTGGCCACCCGTGGTATGGGTCAAAGATGTGTTTATGTCCACACCGAGTGTGCTGATATATGACTGATCTTGGGGTGCGATTTAGAGACTTGTGCTGATATGAGTCACCTTGTGTCAGATACGGGGACATCAGTTGTGTTGTATTGGATTACTAGTTGCAGGTGCTCTGGAACGCGTACTGCTCTTTTTATGGAGTCTAGCCACGGAACCTATATGTTCCGATCAGAGGGAGCCTTTCCGTATATGGGGTGCTGGCGCACCCCTGCTAGCCGATATACTCCCTTAACGCCTTAAAGCAGTTACGGCGTTAATTGTTACATTTCTTTACTTTTTAAAGATACAGCCTTTTATTTTACTTTTCTCCCGGCGATTAAATCCTTTTGATTAATGAATTCCTGTTCTGAAATTACGTATAAGATATTCTTTTTCTAATTAAAGATTGCTGTAATATTTATTAATTTTAGTTTCTTTCTAAAATACTTAAAAAAATTCGCGTAATAAAGCGTTAATTTATCTATTAGCTAATATAACGCCCGCAAACATATAATTTACTTTAATTATATATATTTATAAATGTAATATCGTTTATAATAATATGATGTTAGCGTTAATAAAACCTTATAATTTGTTAATTATTATGTTACGTATTTAACGATTTTATATTTAAGGTATTTCTAACTTTCTAATTAATTGAAAATTAAATAAGGATTTCTTTTACAGCTTGTATAAAAATAGTAATTCCATTTTTATTATAAAAGTAATTATTATATTTTACTTTTTCGTCCGTTATTATATTACTTTTCTAAATAGTTTTATTACTTAGATTTAACAGATTTTTTAATCGATCATATTATATGCAAAAAAACTGTTACTTTAAGTATATAACAGATTTCTACCTCCGAACTGTGACTTTAACGTTTTAGTCTCGATTAGGATAATATAATTCGATTAATAGCATTATAATCTTTGACGTTAGAATTTAGGTTAAATTGGGCAAATGGGAATACTGTACAGGCTATATTAGATCTCGTATTAGTTGATACGTATAAAATAAACCCGATTTTTTAATATCTGTTAACGGAATTTAAATAGGCCAGATTAAGATTCGGCAATAATTCGACGATCGTTATTAACATATTTAGGAAATTATTGATCTTTATTTTAAAATTAAGTTAACCAGCATAATTACACAATCGAATTAAAATACTCGAATTTGTTATCTTTATTTTAATTACTTCTATATCGAGACACTATTATAAGTTCTTGCTTTATATAAAGATATACCGTTTTCGTATCTGCTAAATTATTTAATTGGTAAAGTGTTAATTTTTCTAACGGTACGCTTTAACGATATCGTCAATAAAAAGAAAATAAGTCCTTTTTAATAAATAAACAAATAAACTTCGTAAAAAACGGAGTAAAACCCTAATTTTAAAACGGTTTTCATAAACCTTTTCTATTATAGTAAAAATAATTCTATTAATTTATATGACGCCTTTTTAATTAAGAAAGTTTCATTATATTACGAATACCTTAAAAGTATTTTTACATATGTTTTATGAAATAGTTTAACGTTGACGAAGATATTAATAACGTCATATTATTTTAGCTTTAGGTCGAATTTGGCCTTAATAGCGATTAAAGGTTTAAATAACTTTCTAGATAAAGTAAATATCTATATATTATTATAACGTAATACCTAAGCTCGCAGCTCCTTCTTTTAGCATATTACTGTCACAAACTCAAATTAATCAAATATAACACATTGAATCAATTTAAATTAACCGGGTTCTTATTCGCTAATCCTATTTACAGCTTTTTTACAAATACGCGCATTATATCCGGGCTTGCTGTAAGCGCTATACTTCCGTTTCTTCGTTTAAACCCTTTTACAACGACTATCTTCAGCTGTTATTAGCTGCATTGTTTCACAATTCCGTTATTTTCCGGCCAGAAAAGCTTGCTTTTTTCGTATAATAAGTGATCTTTTTTTTTGTTTTTTTTAAAAAAACGTTTACTTTTCGCCTTCCGACGTTTGCTTAAAATATAATTCGTTTCGCGCAATTAAGAGGGGGGTTTTTTTATAAAAGAAAAGACAACGTTGTATCTAAGTTTTAAGTTACTTTTAATCAAAAATTAACCGATTTAATTATTTTTATCGGCGAGCTACTCTATTAATTTTAAATTTTTCTTTGCAAATAACGTCGTTACTTCGTTACTTTAAAATATTTCTAAAAGTTTTCGTGAAAGAGAAACGAATAAAACCGGCGGAAGTTAGCAAGAAAAGGGTCGGCGTAAATACAATTAAAAGAATTTCGAACTTGGAAAAAACGTTATGAAAATCGAATAGAAACGGCCAACTTTTTCAAATTCGAATTTAATGCTATCAGGCGTTATAGCAGCTTTAAACGTGTCGTAAAAGCCGGCAAAAGAATGCTTCTTAACGATATAAGTATAATAACGTCTCATTAAGTTTTCTATATATTACGAATAAATTCGTTTTAAAATAGAAAAATATTGAAATATTAAAACATTTGATACAAATGATCGAGCATGCAAAACCGAATAATGCCGTAGTTTGTATAGTATTTTTTAAATTCCCATGGAATAATAATTATCGTAGGCGTCGAAAATAAAATAAACGTTTAGATCTTTTCATTCCTGTTCGAATATATATATCGAAATGCTGAATTTATTTTAAATCTAATTCGTTTATTGTCTAGTTATTATTACTTTAGACGACCTTTTAATCGGCTGGTAATAAGTTGTCCCGATACTAGGACGTAAAGTATTTTTTTTTTCCGTTATGATAATAAATAACGGCAAACCCTAACCTCGAAAATCCACAGCCTAAATAATCATAACATATTTTTTATTCTCTTATTGCGTTTGTTTAAATTTTCTACGTTATTTTATATTAATAATTACTATGCTCGTTATTATATAAAGCTTTATCAAAAACTCTGTCCCTTCGAAGTTGTAAATATCTTTATTTACGATATCGTATTTTGTAATAATAGCTCGAATGAGCTCGAACTACGTGTAAAATATTCTGGATGTTCGTATAGTACTCGTTAATAATCGATTTTTCGATTTAAATACGTCTTAATTTATTTGGCTGTTTAACAAAGTTCGACGTCCAGTTAACTCCGACGCGTATCGTAACGCGCTAGATAAGTAGTAAATTCGCTATATCTTTAACGTATTAAAACTGAATAAGAAATGCTTATATATTTAGGTTAAGAGACTTTTCGATAATAGATTTCTTTTCGGTCGACGCTAATTTTCGCAGATAGAGGGTAATATCTGTTCGGGCGCGTTTGCTATAATATCGGGCTCTTAAAGTCGTTTCGGCAAAATATCGTATATAAAACTAAACTTTTTAAAATTAAACTTCGGAGTTTGGCTTTTAGTCTGAACGATTAGGTTCAATCTAGGTTCTTTTTTAAAGCGTTCTATGAAATTAGTATTACCGTAATGAATTAATGAAGATTACTATTGCTATTATTATTTATACGCGTATCGCCTCTAGAGTATACGGTACTCCTATTATATATATACGTATTTCGTACGGTAAAACCAAAAAAAAAAAAGCCCAAGGTAAAAACCCGTATGCTGCGGTTACGCCGCGCTTTCAAAGCGTTATCGGCACGTTTTTTACCGTTCCGTCGTTAAAAGCTTACCTTTTTGACTAATTTGATTATCTTTGTACGATACCGTACCGTGGTAAGGAAAAACGATCCCGTTAATCCTTTAAATGCGCTGCAATGCCGCATCGGGTCCTAATAGCTGCCCTTACTATTTCCGGGGCAGGCCAAGATAAGGTTAGGTAAAAAAAACGGTAAAAGGTTTTTATTTTCATATAACCTTCGAAAGTGCTGCCGTAGCGAATACGATACTTTATTGTTGTTTGCTCGGGGTTATCCCGGAAAAGGCCTTTACGTTTCTTTATTTTTAGCTGCTTCGACGAAAAGCTTAAAGCTTTTCGGTACGATTGTCGCGTTTTGAAAACTTGTTACCTCATGAACATTTAGAAACAAATAAATCTTTCGAATATAAAAGGTACTGTTACTGTTATTAACCTTTTTTTTTTGGATAACTTAACAATATTGTAAGTATTTCCTTAGCTGGTATAACGGCGGTATCGGTACGATAGGCCTCGTCAACGGCCTTTTAAAACCCTGTTATCGTTTCGCAGTATTAACGCGGTTCCAGCCGAGTTATATAAAGGTAATCGGCACCGCTGTGGCTGTATATTACGTTTTTGTTCCAGTATGTTTTATTTTTTATCAACAGTTTCCAACCTTTTTTAAATTATATTGCGCTTTTTATAAATAGTACTTGTAGCTTTTCTGTCTAGCCTTTGTTATCTAGCCGTCCTTAACTATCCGTAACTTTTTACTAATTTCCTTTTAAATAATTAATTAATCAGTAAGTTTTATTACGGTACCGTTACGTACCTGCTGTGATCCCGCGTTGCTAACGTTACTTTATAATATTTACGCGAGTCGTTTTTGTTCTCGTTAGCGACTTCGCTATTTCCGCCCTCGGCGGCGGTCCTCTCGGCGGCGACTCCTCGGACGGTAGCAGCAGCGGCTCCGCCGGCTACCCTAGTAGCAACGGCCTCCCGGTAAGGTTTTTGGTACTGCGTTTGTACCGCTATCAACCCGTTATATAAAAGAAACTGTCGGCAGTTGTGATAGTTTTTTATTAGAACGTTGGAAGAGAATAAACTAGTTCTATTTGTAGTCCTAAAATTGCACGAATAAAGGAGCTGAAGGCTATATGTGGCTGCTCCTCCCTCACCCAGTTGTAGGACAGATTACACAGCAACTAAAAGTTTTCTCCCAGCCTAGAGAATTGCATCACTTTGCCGACAGAAACGATAAGGTGGCGGCGGCGTTAACGTTAGCCGTAAAAAGAAAAGGCCGGTTTTTATTCGTAGACTTTTACGTATATTACGGTATTGCGCTTATATACATCGCTGTATCTACGATTATTATTACCGTTGTATCTATTCTGCCGGTAAGTACCGTTATTATAACGCGTTATTTGCGTTTTGGTATTACTTATTAACTTTCGTATAGGTTTCGGTGGTGTATGTTATAATTGCGCGCGCTTACGTTACGGTTATGTCTCGGTACGTACCGTTTCGGCCTTATTACGTTGCCGTTGGCATTTTTACAACTGCCCGAAAATGCCGAAGTCTGCGTTGTTATAGCAGCGTTTGAAGCGGTCGTTAATTTCAAAAACGGCGACAAAAATGTAAATTCGTTATTCCTGTCTCGGTAACGTTCTGTTAACGTATTAAGCCTGTATCGAATTCGAAATAGCAGGTAAAGTATTTTACGTGTTTTTTCGTTCGTTCCCAGAATGCGTTTTTCTGCCGCGGTTATATTTGTACTCTTTGCTAGCTTTACCGTATTTATATTTACGTCTATTTCTGTTAATATCTCTGTTACGTGCGTTATAACTTTCGACCTTATAATTATCGCGTTATTAAGGTACGTTTTACCGCTCTCAAGTAGCTTATTATTAGTGTAATTAATTTCTATTACGATACCGTTATGTTAACGTTATATATACGTTAATTATTTTAGGTTAAAACTTTTATAAAAATACGTACGGTTACGGGGTACGTCCGCGCCGGCGATAACTGTACCGACAACGAGAAAAAGAAATAAAGAAGTAAAATATTTTATATTTCGTTAGTTATACGAGTTTGCCGTATCGATTCCATTACGTCTGTACGTTTAGCCATTTTTTAAATAAATACTGGTTCCAGGTTTTAAGTTTTAAATAAAAATACTTTACTGCCGTTATTAACGCGTTTCGATACCGCCTTGTTTTTGTTCTTTGTATAATTTAGAACTTTTTCTAAATTCAGTTTTTCAAGTCGTAAAATACTTTATTTGCTTTCGTTTATTACAGCGCTAATTCGCCCTTTTTACGGCTTTTACGTTACGTCTTTTTACTTTTCACGATATTAAATATGACAACGTATATTTTTAACTTTTTTTAATAAAACAATTAACGTTCCATACTGTCAGATAACTGTTGATATCAGGAGTTCTAAGATAGGCAGGACGCTATAAAGATTACCTGTAGCTTAGGGTAAGGACAAAACCAATTAACCTAATGAAATCTGGTTAATCTTTAATTACTTTATAATAACTTCCAACGTTAAAACCACCTGTTGTTATATTTATAATTCGTTTAATAAATCGTAGAGTTTTAATTACTCGTATTACTATATAAATTACTTTATAAAACCGCGGTTACTTTTAACGAATCGTTTAAGCTAGGTTTTTTAAACTTGGCCTTATCGCTAACCTTATTTAAATACTCGGCTATAGTATTCTTGTAATTAGGCCGGGCACATATTACCTAGAATACCAGGTAGAGATTTTAGTATAGGCGGGTAAATAATTAAAAATTGGTTAAATCGCTTTATAATTTTACATATTTAAAAAGTTTTATAACGTAAGTTTTAACAGGTTTCCTTTATTTATTATTTTCGAAAATGTATTCTTTTCGAGTTAGTTATTTTTGGCCTTTTTAGCTTAATTTCGAACCTTTTTATTATAATGATTAATGAAGTCGCTAGCCCGAACTGGAGACAGTAGTTATTTTATTCGAAAATCTATTATTCTCTCCGAGTTAAAGCGTTAGCACGAAATAAAATCCAAGCGTTTTTTTGAAAAATAGTGAATTTTCGGGTTTTTATAGCGGCTTATTTCTTCATTTTTTCAATTTATAAATATATATAACAATAATATACCTGCTTTTAGCTATAAAAAGTTAAACCGTTATATATAACTTTCTCGACATCGAGCTAAAATAATCTAACATCTATTACGTAAATCTTATATAACTTTATAAACCTCTTCATTAAAAATTAGTTATACGTAAAAGACGTTACGCTTAAATTAACATGGAATTTTCTTTCTTTTTCAAAAATAAATACATAAAGGTTTGTATTATATCACTGTTTCTATTCGCAGATTCGGACAAGTTTAAAACCTATTTTAATTCGCGTGTTAAACTAATCAACTGGGTTTTCTTGGCGAATCAGTTAATATATGTTTTTCTTTATAATTTGACATTACCGAAATATGTTTAGGATTAATAACTTTTAAGGCTTTTATTTATTTACTCGTATAAATATAAATTCTGTTGAAATCTTTAAAAGAAATCTAGTTACTCCATTTATTTTGTTAATAATATAAACGTTAACTTTATTTTCTTTATCGATATAAATATAAATTTTGCTAAAGTTTTAAAGAAATCTGATTTTTCTAGTTTTTTAATTAATAACATAAATGCCAACTTTATCGGACTTTTTAAAGTGTTTAATTCCTCGGATACTTTCTTCCTAAAAGAAAATTGTCGAACTTTATATTCTTTAAATACAAGGTCGAATGGGTTCAAGCCTTATTTTTCCAGCTGAGCCAAATATATAGAAAATCATCACACGATGAAATTTGCACAATAGATATCATATCCAGTATCTTCGAACACGATAACTGATCAATGGTTTTTACGGTTAGGATAAATTGATACCTTAGTAGCATAGAGCCTTACTTTGAAGCCGACTAATGCGTAATTGCCGATAAGCTTCGACCTTGATAAACCTTATGCCCCGTTAGCTGGTTCGGCAAAGTCAGACAATATAATTCAGGAGATGTTAAGCTTTGCGCGGTAAACCTTAAGGACAAACCTTAACGGTAAACCTTAAAAATAAACCTTAAAGGCAAAGTTTAACGATAAATCTTAAAGATAAACCTTAAAAATAAACCTTTACAGTAAACCTTAAGGATAAACCTTAAAACTAAACCTTAATAGTAAACCTTAACTACGCTATACTGCGTATAAAAGGCTGGCATTTTTCCGAACTTTCGCCAGTCTCGATCGTTTTTACGCTTTCTCGAATTACCCAAGATAACATGCCGCGCAAATCCGGATATGCGATACCGGTAATCCGTAACCGCAGGATTTTTACAGAAACTGTCGCATTAACGGTATACAATTCGTACAAAATTACCGGACGAGCTAAAACCATCGACATTACTATCGATCTAAAAAATCTTTCCCAAAATAATCGACTTCGGCTATTAATTTTCGGATACGATTTAATTCGCGAAAATAAGGGAAATCGATATTTGCAAAAATATATAGCGGAAAATATAACGATCATAAGCAAAGTATTGGCGAAACTGGAAAGGAAACTGGAAAGGAAAAGCGGTAACCGGCTTGATAACTTCGAAGTTCAAATTTTAGAACGATATATAAAGGATTACGAGCGATAATTTGCCCGGCTGCTCCGGATTGCGAAGACCGTCCAGAATTTCGACAAGAATCGACGTAGATAGGAGCGGGATAAGGCAGTTTGCGAAAAAAATGGGTTTAATAAAGCCTAGGAATTAAGGTAGTAATTGTTACGATCCACCTGGTGGTTCGTATTGGAGAAGAACTCCCACTTAAGGTGGACCCTTATCAGATCACGTAACTACGTAATCTGCTTAATCTGCCAGATCAACCAAATCAGGGACTACGTGATCTGCTAAAGCCAAAAAATCACAAATACATTCACTTTATAGGATAGATATATAATAGATAAGTCCTTATATAAATAGCACTTACTTAATTTCGTTCTTTAGCTATTAATCTAAGCCTTCAATCAAAGGCACCGTTCTTCGATTAAGGAAAAAGTCCGCAAACCTCTTTAACAAACAGACCACTAAATTATTCCTCGCACTATTGTTACCTGCAAATCAAAACCCTATTTCGGATACTACTTATGCCTTCAAGTAAATGCATAACAGGTTCGTTACATTTTGATAACTCCTTAATTAATAGCCGACGAATAATTCAAGGCCCAATTAGGTATAAACTCTCCTAAACGCAGTAAAAACGATATCACAAAACGACGTTCAAAAGATAAACAGCACATTCGATCACCGTCACTAGTTAATAAAGGATCAATAACCAGATTAAACGATCTACCACCTATTAAAGAAATTTTCTCCCTAATCGACAACATGGCACCCCCCTCCACCCGATCTCAAAAAGGACCTTTTTTTTCCCAACCCCAACAACAATCCTCTTTAATAAAGGAAACTATTAAAGTCCAGGATCCAAAAGCTAAAGAAAAAAAACAGCCAAAAAAACAAAAGGACAAAAAGGGAAAACCCACTATTAACGAAAAACTGGATATCTTAGCAACGGAACTTTATGCATTACGACAAGAAAATGCCAAACTTACCCGACAATTGCAAACTAAAAAAAGGTCTTCGACCTTGCCCCTATTTAAAGCAAACAGGACTCGCGAAAGCACAATTCCCCCTCCCAGTTACCATGGAATGCCGGAAGTCAAAGGCTATAAACCAACTCCTCCAAAACCCTATAATAAAACCACAGATATAAAAGGATTCCTGGTCCAGGCCAAACTTTACCTCAAATTCTACGAAAATTCTCTAACGGAAAATTACCAAAAGGTAATAACTATTTTTTAACTGCTCGCTGGAAAAGTTCTCTTATGGTCCGAACCCATTATAAACGACTACCTTATAAACTACCCTAACCAGTCCTCCAACTTAACTAATTATGTCTTCGGCGACTACGAACATTTCGAAAAAAAAATGCGAACCTTATTTGGAAATTCCGACAAAAAATAACATGCAATTAAACAATTGCATTTCTTCCAGCAAACCAAGTCAACGGCCGAATATACGACTAAGTTTAATCGTTTTACGTTAATTTCTAATCTTCCAAAAAGCGCTTTATTCTATCCTTTTTATAACGGCCTAAAATCGCAAATCAAGGATAAAATGTACAAAGTACCCAAAACTGGCCTTTTCCAAGATTATATTAACAAGACCATTATTGCCGATCGACGTACCTTTAAAAGGTACTTGGAAAAGAAAAGATCCGACAAAAGGAAAAACAATCAAAGCTTAAGCAGCAAATCCCAAAGGGATAAAACCAAGGGCAGATCCCAAAAGGAAGCAAGCATTACTTTAAAAAAGCCTAAGAAAAATAAGTTAAATATTAAATGTTTTAACTATAGCAAAAAAGGCCACTACAAAAGCGAATGTTGCTTTCCAGCAAAAAGGAACTCCAGGAAAAAAGGAATTCCTTAACCCTAAAAAAAGGTCAGGATAACCAAACAAGAATCAAACAGCGAAAATAAGGAAAAAAAGGAAATCGGTTTTATTTCCTTCCAGCAAAAATTTACTATTGCAACTATACATTACGAACAAAATGGCGACCCAAAGTATAAGCGTTACCTAACTTGTCAAAATCGAACAATTAAAGCTTGCAAATATCATCCAGGACAAAAAACCTCCAGGATAGCCATAAAGCTAAAATATACTTATTATTTAAATAAGCAGCAGTACAAAATGCACGACGAATATGGCCAGTTACGCCTTAACACAGTAATATACGACTTAACATCCTTAAAGCCCAATAAAACCCTCGAAGTTAGGAAATTAACTTACCCAGTTCATAACTACGATATGCTTTATTTTTCCGCATGTTACGACGATAATTATCTAACCCACCTTCGTGCCAAAAAAGATAATAACTATTAGCCCGGATAAGATAAAAAAATACCTACTAAACCCGACGATAAATGCAAATGCATTAAAACTTCCAAATGGCCGGAATACCCCCGATCTTACTACCTTTACCCCGAATTAGCCCGAAGCCAAAGGGCTATTACCCAAGGATGCCTATGTTACGCTCCTACACTATGCATAATGCACGAGATCTTAGATATAAAAGCCGACCCCTCAAAAATCTTACCCCCAAAACCAGAACCCCTTCAAACATCGGAAGTAAAAGTTTCAAAATCGACTTGCCAAATCGGCAAAAGAAAGTGGTTCACTTGCATAAACGATAAATATTCCAAACACGCAGTTAAGAAAGCCCGGGAATGAAAACGCCTTTTAGCCAACAAAACTAACAAGTCAAAAAACTACGCAAACCTTCGAAATTAAGGCATCGAAAAGCCCCAACCTTTAAAACCTTATCCGAAGCAAAAACTGGACAACGTAATCAGATCGAAATTCCACTTTAATACAAAAGCCAAATGTTCAAGGCCATAATAAATTCAGGAACAAAAAAAAACTTCATTTTTCTATTAGTTGTAGAAAAGTATCAAATCCCTTAGAGGTATAAGTTAAAGTCGTACAAACTACTTACGGTCGATAAAAGCTTATTTAAATATAAAAATGGACGAGTTCTTAAAGAAATAAAAAAATTTTTAATGTTAATTTAAGGACATCCAGAAAAAATTAAGCTGGACGTAACCGATATTTTAGGATATAATGTTATCCTGGGAATGCCGTAACTTCGTTCCAGCAACCCCTATGTTAACTGGAAAACTTAAAAACTTTCCTGGGATTAATTAAAGAATCTTTCAGAAAAGGAATTCCGAGAAATCTGCTATTTAATCAAAAAAGCTAAAATTATGGACCTAACAGCTAAAATACCCCTTAAATACCGAAGATTTAAGAAACTGTTTAAGGAACGAACTCGGAAAGAATTATCCGACCATAATTAATGGGATTACAGGATTCCTATTAAGGAAAGATACCACCTAAAACTTTACCAAATTTACCACATAAATCTAAAAAAGGCCAAGGTCCTATAGAAAAGTTTATAACGAAACCTCGAACGCGGATATATTTAAGAATCTAAATCTCCCGTAGGATACCCCGTCATAATGGTACCAAAAATAAAAGATAGAAAAATCCGAATTAATAAAAATGAAAACCTTATGTATCGAAAAATTTACGACTATCGACAGTTGAACGATATCATTATTAAAAATGGATACCCTTTTACTTTTATAAACACCATAAAGGAAAATATCAGCAAAGCCAGATAGTTTACGGCATTAAACCTACCGAACGGCTATTACTTAATCCGAATAACCAAGAGCGAAAAATGGAAAACCGCCTTTAAAATAATCCATGGACTTTACGAATACAAGGTAATACCCCAGGGACTTACTAATACCCCTACCAATTTCCAACATATATTAATAACCATCTTACGAAAGTTCCTCGACAAATTCGTATTCGTTTACTTGGACGATATTCTTATTTATTCTGAAACCTTGGAGGAACACAAGAAATATATCGCCCAAGTACTAGAAGCATTCGAAAAAGTAAATCTATTAATCAATGCTGAAAAAAGCATATAGCATACCCAAAAGCTAAACTTTCTAAGCTTTATTATTACCTCAAAACAGATTTAAATCCAAAATTTTAAAATAAAGGTAATTAAGGATTGGCCAATCCCCGATAAAGCAACCGTCACCGACGTCCGTCAATTCTTAGGATTTACGGGCTACGTACGCAGCTTAATCAAAGATTTCGGAAAAATCGTTAAACCCTTAACGAACTTTACTATTAAAAAATATACTGGAAGAAAATTCGAGTTCTTAAAGAAAGCTAAAAAAGTAATGCAAACACTTAAAAACCAAGTTACTAACGCCCCCGTTATAAGGTTGCCCAACTACAACAAAAAGAAACGACTAAAAACCGATGCGTTAAACGGAATCCTAAAAGCAGTCCTAAAACAACAAAAAGGTAATGGAAAATAGCACCCGGTCGCCTATTACTCCAAAGCCTTAAAAGATGCGGAATTACGATACCTTATCTACGACAAAAAGTTGTTGGCAATCATTATGGCACTTAAAAAGTAAAAACCTTACCTTAATGGAACCAAGGAACCTTTTAACATCTATTCCGATCACAAAAATCTTACTTATTTTATAACAATTTAAAACCTTAATAAACGACATAAGAATTGAATAATTTTCCTATCCAAGTTTAATTTCAAAATCTACTATATTAAGGATAAGGAAAATATCCAAGCGGATATCTTAAGCCGAAAAGGAAATTATGATATCAAAGTTTTTAAACGACGCATGCAAATGTTACAACTTACAAAGGAAAATACTTTACAACTATATAAAATATTAAAAAAACTTACTTCCGAACTTTTGGCCCAATTTAAAAGTTCCTATAATTTTAACGAACAAAAAAAAATCAAATAATTAAAAAGATAATTTAAGGACCAACTGCTGTACCACGGAAAGGTTTACGTCCTACGAAAATAATAAAAACAGTTTGTTAAAGAATTTTACGAAAACCCATTACATAAATATCAAGGAATTTTCAAGATAATTAAGCGATTTCAGGAAAAGTACGACTTTCCAGAACTTAGAAAAACCGTCGAACAAGTGGTTAAAGATTGCAACGTATGCAATAAGGCCAAAGCGGCCCGTTACAAACCGTACGGATTGCTGCAACCTACAGAAATTCCAGATAAAGCATGGAACATTATAACTTAAAACTTTATCACCGGCTTACCCTTATCCAAGAACCCCGTTACCGGGATCCGGTATAACGGAATATGGGTAATCGTCGACAAACTCTCCAAATATAGGTACTTCCTACCCTTTAAAGGAAATACAACAGCAAAACAATTAACTTACGCATTTATAAAACATTACCTTAACAAATATAAAATCCCAAAAAAGATTATTTTAAATCGAAATAAACTATTTACTTTCAAATTTAGCACCAGCTTTTTCAAACAAATTAACACTAAGCTTAAATTTTTTACAACTTATTACCCTTAAACCGATGGACAAACAAAACGGTTAAATTAGACCCTAAAGCAGTACCTGAAAAGTTATGTTAATTACCAACAGAATAACTGGATAAAGTTACTCCCGTTAGCACAAATAGCTTACAACATATCAATCAACGAAAACATAGGCATTTTACCCCATACAACCGTATATAAACAGGATACAAAGATTTAATAACCAAAGCAACTACTTAATAAAGCTCCAAAAATTACTTTAATAACCCCCAAAGCAAAAACGATAATATCTAAAATCAAAACCATTTAAGCTTATTTCAAAACTAAGCTGCAATTTTTCCAACAACGGATAACCCAGTATTACAACAAGAAAAGAATTAAGGAACCAATTCTGTCAAAAAGAAATAAGGTTTACCTATTACGCCAAAAACAAAACGCGATCTCGAACATCTTACAAATCAAAACCAAAAAACCCAGTAACAAACTCGATTTTAAAAAATTCGGTCCGTTTAAGATTAACGAAGTTATTTCCAAAACTAACTATCGATTATCGCTGCCCAAAATAATAAAGATATACCCTGTTTTCCATATTTCCTTGCTAAAACCAGCACCCAATAACGCCCTGCTAAAAACAAACTTAGAAATTAAGGAAAACACCGACGAGTACGAAATCGAAAAAATACTGGACTTAAAAATAATTAATAACAAAATCCAGTACCTAATCAAATAAAAAAACTACTTACCGGAAAACAACATTTGGGAACCCCTTAGGTATTTAACGAATGCAAGGAACCTAATTAAAACATTTTACCGCCAAAATCCTGGCCGACCGACGCCAACATAGCTAAGATTGCAGGCGATAACGGCCCAATCCCTAAATCCAAACTTTCGGCGCCTTAGTCGAAAAAAGCAAACGCCTTTATGTTGGCGTTAATTTCAAAAACAAGCCGCGTTTGCTTTTCCTTTATACGATACTGCTTTTTTTCTATCTTTTCTTTTTCTTCCAGCTAATTCAGTTTGTAGCCTTTCTTTAATATTTTAAGCGCTTTTTTCTTTAAAATATCTTCTTAGCGGCGCAACCGTTGCAATTTGTTTATCCTTTTCGATATCTTTTTTTGAAACTTCCGTTGTAACTTTACGAGTTCATCCTCGGCGGCGCGACGCTTTTTCTAAAAACGGTTACGTTCTGATCCGATATTTTCCAAGGAAAATATGGCAACAGCGTTTCCGTCGCAGTAACGTTAACGACAAGTACAATAGTAACAGTTTAACGAATTTTTTATTATGTAACACTGTTCCTTACCGAATAACAAGCAACTGGAACAAGGCAAAACCTTAAAACCGTAAGTACGGATAAAGTCCGAACGGCTATCGCGGGATTGTCGCTGGTTCGTACGTACCTTACGCGTTTATTTTTCTGTACGACCCGCTATGGTAAGTTGGCAGCCGAAAAGAACGGTTTCAATTGGAAGTGGAAGAACGCTTACATTTTTATCTTTAGGGACAAAGATCCTGAAAAAAGGGGAATAATATTACGATCCACCTGGTGGTTCGTATTGGAGAAGAATTCCTATTTAAGGTAAACCTTTGTTAAATTACGTAACTACGTAATCTGCTTAATCTGCTAGATTAACCAAATTAAGGATTGCGTAATCTGCTAAAGCCAAAAGATTATAAACATACTTACTTTATAGGATAGATATATAATGGATAAGTCCTTATGTAAATAGCACCTACTTAATTTCGCTTTTTAGCTATTAATTTAAGCCTTTAATCAGAGGTACCGTTCTTCGATTAAGGGAAGAGTCCGCAAACCTTTTTAACGAACAGACCATTAAATCATTCCTTGTATTATTGTTACCTGCAAATCAAGACCCCATTTCGGATACTGCTTATGCCTTTAGGTGAATGCATGACAGGTTCGTTACAGTAATTTATCATTTTATCCAGTTTTGTTTACACGGTTACGTTTCCTTTAAGAAGAATATTTTCTTTATAAAAAACTTTAAATATATAGAAGCAAATTTATATAATTAATCGCGAAAATTTTAATTTTACTTTTAGTATTATAAAAGCGATGTAAAATATATTAAGTTACTAATTATTATAACGTACTACACCACCGAACGGGACACTTTTTGGCACCCTACAACAACACACTCCAGTTACTTAACCACAACACATCTCATCAACCCAAATCAATCGAATACTTCTTTGCTAACTGGATCTACAGCTTCCTTCCAAGTGCACGCATTATATCAAGGCTTGTTGCGGACGCTATGTTGCCAATTTTTCCTTCCAACCCGCCTGCAACCGACCACCCCCTAACGCGTCCAATCTAATATTACCCCCATTTCGTACGACACGAAGCCGACCGATTAGATAACTATTTTCGACCGAATCCTTAATCCAAATACGCGAGCATTTCTTATCCAGCTTTAATACGTTGAAGATATACGTCGGAGAACGTGTTATAGGACGTGTTAGAAGGCGCGCTGCAGGGCGCGTTGCGGGGCCCGTCGGTGTGTGGCGGGGCGTGTGGCAGACCGTGTGGTAGGGCGTATGGCAGGGCGTGTAACAGGACGTATCGCGCTTGATTTAGCAACAACTCGAGACCTACGCAATTATACGATTAAAACAAACGTTTCCCAGAAAGATGAATATTTGCTATATAGGGTGAACAAGTTCTTTTAGCCAGCAGAAAGATTGTGGCAAAGAATTACTGCTAACAGCTGCTGAAGTTGGGCGGTTGCTGGTGGGTTGGCAGGAAGAAATGGCAATATAGCGTCCGCAATAAGTCTTGATATAATGCGTGCACTTGTCCAGAAGCTGTAGATACGGTCGGCGAAAGAAAGTATGATTGATTGGAATCAATTAGATGTGTTGTGGTTGAGTTATTTGAGTATGTTGTTGTAGGGTGCCGAAAAGTGTCCCGTTCGGTGGTGTGGTACGTTACCGTTAAAAGTATTAGAAATAACCTTGAATTAAATTCTTTTTTCATAAATTTAAAGTTTTTAAATGCTTTTGTTTAACGGATTAATTATTAAAATACTTAACGATTAATGCCTTACTTTTTATATATTATCGAACTTTTTTGCTATTATAAGTATACTTATTAAATGTATTGTTAAATGCTACTTTTATTTCGTATTTTATTTCTTTATTTTTAAGCAAGTAGAAAATAATAAAAATAATAACTAATAAAAATTAATTTAAAGTCGGGTAGTAAATATTACTTACTGAAACTTTCTTAAGTAATAGCAAAAAAACAACGTTTAATTTAAAATTTGTCATATATTACGAATAAGCCTAACGTTATATTTATTACGTATAACTATATAAAGATCTGAATTTAATTCTCGTATATTATGGTAAACTATTAGAGAGATATAGAGATATATAGCCGAGCATCTCTGTAGGTATGCCCGGACTATTGCAATTCTTAATATATATACTTTTCGTTAAAAAGGATAAAAATTTCAAAGTTATAACTTACGTTTAATATATTTTTAATATTTAAATATAATAATTATTATTATACGTTATTTATTTTATCGAAGTTATTATAAATTATAAAATTATTAGAAATTTTAACGTTTTTATATAAAGTTACGTTTTCGCAACCTATGTGTGACGTTAAAGGGGTAATGCGTCAACCGGGTGTTTGACTAATCATAAAGTTCTAATCAATTTTGACCCACGGCGGGGCAAAAAAGCTACCATAACTAGAGTACAGCACAGGAATCACTGCGACAAAACCCAAATTTTTAATAAGGCTACTCTACTGTATGTATATTATAGCGATTAAATTCAATTGGGCCGTAAGCTTGGCATGCATGTATACAAATTTTACTAGCGTGTATATAACCAAACTTTTATCTCCATATAACTTCAAGCAGGTAAGTTTATCCAATATTTTTGCGTATATATGTTATATTATTAAATTAATTAAATATTGATTTTCGTTTTATTAAACCGGTTAAAATGCATATTTAATTATTTACTTTTAATGTATATCCAAAAAAACAATGTATACGGGCTCGTATAAACTTGTATAGGGTTATACAGAGCTAATTAACGGCGCTATAAAATGTAACATACCAAAACAGGCTAAACCTTCTTGCCCAAAGCGCGCACGGATACGATTAAAAGTAAATAAACGTTTACAGGTTCCTATAAGCTTGCATAAGTCGGATCAAAATAATGAAAAAGCTATTATACTAGAAGTTTGAAAACATACCTTTTACCGAATTAAATACGCCTAGCAAGTCCGAACTTAACGAAAATAACTTTAAGCAAACTAAAAAGGCACTTAATAAGCTGCGTTTCGTTAAAGAAGTATAGGTACGAAACTGGCTCGAGGACAATAAGGTAAGTACAAAGTTGTATAGGGCGGTATAAGCCTATACAAAAACTAACAAAGGCCGTACAGGAGCTGAAAGGCTTAATCAACCCCTTAAAGTACCGTAACAATACTGGCAACCTTGTTACAGCCTCGATTAAGCTTAAGCGCATTTAGCAAAAGTACGCCGTAACTGCATATATAACGTTCGAAAATGTTAACAACCGTATTTGCAAAAACTGCAAAAGTAAGCCTTATACAAACTTATACAAGGTTATACGAACCCGAACTAACCAGTACAAATCCGCGCAATAAAGAACCATTTAAAACCTGCCGTTCATTCGGTACAGAAATCTTTAAAGGCGCCTACCAATGCTACCAGTACTTCTCGCAAACCTATAACTACAAGTTTTATATTAGTAAGAAAAGCCCCGCCTTTATTAAAGTCAATAAGTACTTAATTAATATTACACAATCTTATACGGGCTTAGATTAACTAATACAGATAAGAACAAAAGCGATAAAAATAATACATAGCCGACTATTACTCAGAAAATGCTTAAAAGGGTTACTACGTACCAGCTTAAACAAATTATCAACTGGTACAAAGTTAAGCTTATTAACAGAAAAGATCTGGCGTTTTTTCCGCTTTCTACTAAAAAGCGCCGCCAAGTATAAGGTTTAAACAGGCCCGGATGGGGTTGTACAGATTTCTACAGGGTTGTATAGGATTACATAAGGTTGCATAAGGTTATATAGGTTTATACAGGTTTTAAGCAGGCGTTAACAGGATTAATACCTCAAAAAATAATATTTCCAGGGCTGGCATAGCGGCATTAAAAGTTATACAGCCTGCAAAGGCCCGAAAAAAGATAATAAAGTATATATAACGTAATATAGATTTGTACAAACGAATACAAACCCGTACAACCCCGTAAAGATTTTTATAATATTTATTTATAATTCTTATTAGTTTAAAAAATTTAAAAAATAAAAGTAATATTAATATAAAACATATTAACGTTTTATACAGTTAAACGGAATATACGATTAAACGGAATATTATTTAATATTTTATAATTAATAAATAATTTAATTAATTTAATTAATTATAACGTTTTAAATAAATTAATTAAATAAATTAATAAATTAAATATTTTTAGTATTTCGTAATAATTAATTAATTTAATTTAAAAAAAATTATTATTCGTATTTATAATTTTTAAACAAATAATTATACGTATTGTATTAAAGCTTATTATAAACGTTATATTATTATTTTGTCTTATTAATTTACTCGTGATTGATTAATTTTAACAGTTATTAAAAATAATTTTTATTATAACTTTTTTATTAATTAAAAACCTTTCTTTATTTTATATAATAAGCATTTATCTTTTTAAAGAAAAATTATTTTAATTATTTTATTACGTAAAAATCGAATTATTATAACATTAAATTTAATACGCTTTATTATACGCCTTATAAAATATTTTACAAGAGATTTATACGGACCTTTTAATATACCTTTTAACGCATTTTTAACGCGCTTTAATACGTTTTATAATACGTTTTCCGACGTATATTTTTAACGTATTAAAATCGGATAAAAAATATTCGCGTATTTAAGTTAAAAATTTAGTCGAAAATAATTATTTAATCGATCGGCTTTAAGTTATACGAAATAAAAATAATATTAACTTGAACGTATTAAAAGTTAATAAATTACGGACGGATTAAAAGAAAAAAATAATAATATAACGTCCGTAATAAGCCTTAACATAATATATATATTTATTTAAAAGTTATAAATACGGTATACGAAAATAATACGATTAATTAAAATTATTTTAATATATTATAATTAAATTATTTAAATTAATTATTACGAAATACCAAAAAGCAATTTATTTATATATATATTTTTGCTTATAACTATTTATAATACGTTAATGATAATGAATTTAAATAGTTATAATAATTTATTTATAATTAAACATATGAAATATATAAATAAATAAAATATTTTTTTAATATTTTATAATAATAAATTTAAATAATTTAAATATAACGTATTATTTTATGATATCCGTATTATTTTACGTTAATTATATTTATAACTTTTAAAAGAATATAATTATAATAATTAATTTTAATTATATAAAATAAAAAATATTTTAAATTATTTTGAATTATTTAACGTATTTATATATTAAATATATTTATAAAATATATTATATATTATATAACGTCCCACACGGTTGAACGGGAGATACGATTAAGCGGGACATTTTTTTAGCTATTCCAACAACACATCTTCAATTGCCCATTTCTCAACAACCACAATATAGAGCGCCTTACAAAAGAAACTAGAATGAACCTAGCCATTCAGGCTAAAAAAAAAAAGACCCGAAACTTAGTTATAAAAAGCTTAATTTTATCTATAAAGTCCCCCATTCTACCTTAAAGGCCTTATATTATGGTAAACGCGTTCGAACCGATATTATTCCTCCCAAGCAGAAATTGACGCCGACCGAAAAAAAAATCGATTATCGACCGAATCCTTAACCTAGATACGCAAGCGTTTCCTGTCCGGCTTTAGCACATTAAAGATATAGCCAATATACTGCTGGCCCAGCGCGTTGCAGAATGCGTTAGAATTAACTGGGCGTCGAGCTTTGTTAAACGGCAAAAAAAGCTCCAAACGCGTTTAAATCGGAAAATCGATTATCAACGGGTCCTATGCGAAAATCCAAAAACCTTTCGAAAATAATTCGAGCTTATTCGGGCTACAATCGCAAAGTACGGCATCACAAAAAAGGATATTTATAACTTCGACAAAATTAGATTCTTAATAAGGTTTCTTATGGTAACGGGTATAGTAATTACCAATACCGAAAAACGTGGAAAACTTAAATAAACGCAATAAGGGAATAAAAAATAGGTTACAGTTATCCAGGCTGTTAATTTCCAAGGTTAAGCTATGCCGCTATTTGTTATCATAATAGGAAAAAATTATCTTAAGTCCTAATACTGCAATAACTTATTACTAGCAGCCGATTAAAAAATCGCATTAAATAATAATAGCTGGACAACAAATAAATTAGGTTTCGAATGGATCCAGCATTTTAACAAACATACTTGGACGCGTACGAAAGGTTCCAAACGTCTCCTTATCCTCGACGGCCATAAAAGTTATTATTCGAAAAATTTCGAAAAATTTTACGCTAACAACAACATTATTACGTGTTGTATGCCCGCGCATTCTTCGTATCGGCTTTAACTTCTTAATATATCTTATTTTTTTATTTTGAAACGCGCTTATTCGCGGTATATCGAAAACTTAATACAACGCCATCATACCTATATTGCCAAAGAAAATTTCCTCGCCGGCTTCTACAACGCGTTCCAAGCTGCTATAACGTCCGATAACATCAAATCTGTATTTGCAAAAGCTGGTCTTATTTCATTCCGTCCTAATAACGTTCTTTCCGAATTGGAAGTTTCTTTAATTATGCCTACGCCGACCGTCTCCCCGCTAACCTCTGCCGGTTTTATTCGTTTCCCGCCCGCGAAAACGCCTAAGAATATTAAGGAAATAACGCGGTAATCGCGTTACTTACAAAAAAAGATTGGAAACTAATAGGGTAATTCGTTAATTAAAATAACTAAATCGGTTCATTTTTTAACTAAAAGTTATTTATTAGTTTTATACGAAAATGTTTTTCTTCGAGAAAAAGCTGCCTAATTACGCGTAACGAATTACGTTTTGAATAAACGTCGTAGAACTAAAAATAAAAATCTTTAAAAAGGAGGAACATTTACTATACAAAAAAGATAAGCTTTTCTGGCCTAAAAAGAAAGGGGTAGTGAATAAATGCAGCTACCAGCAGCTGGGGGGGGTCGTCGCAAAAGGGTTGAAACCAAGGAACGGAAGTGTAGCGTTTGCGGCAAGCCTGGGCATAATGCGCGTACTTGTGAAGAAGTTGTAGATACGCCTAGCGAAGAAGAATCCGATTAATTTTAATCAATGCGATATGTTGTTGTTAAGTTATTTGAATTTGTTACTGCGGAGTGCCAAAAAGTGTCCCGTTTAATCGTATGTCCCGTTTAACCGTATGGGACGTTATATAATTTTAAATTTAATAATAATAATAAGTAAAAATTAATAAAATTTATAAGAACATATAATAATTTGTACTTATCTATATTTCTTTATATGGGCTCGTACAAACCTATATTAATTTTATTTAGGCTGTACTAAAAATTTCGCGTTTTTACTAACTTTAACCTTTTTGTTTTCTTTATCTTCGTTTTCTTACGGCATACCGCACTTTCGTATTAACCTTAAGCCATATCGCAAATAGCTTATTTAACGTTATTAATCTTTTATTCCTTTAGACAACATTATACAAGCTTTATTTAACCTGTGCCAAGTCGAAATTACCCGTAAAACCTTCGAACGACGCTTATACGAATAAAGTATACCTAAGCGTAAAGTCCGTACCGATACGTCCGAAGCTTTACGCGCCCGTATTAATTATCTTTATTATAAATACGGTTATAACGATAAAAAAATTTACCAACATTTATAGAAAAAAGTTTCGTTATTTCGCTTACTGGTATTAAACGTATCCGTCGCAAGCTTAATATTTTCCGTCGTTATACCGTTACCGCTTTTACTACCGAAATCGACCTCCTTCGAATTTATTTCGCCCGTAAACAAGTTATTTCCGACGTTTTACGACGTTTTAGTTTCCGGCTTTTATATATACAACTTCGAAAAAAAAGCTTTAACTTTTTTTTAACGTATTATCCGCGTTATTTATAAAAAGTTCTATCCCGTAAAAGTTCGTATGCGTCGGAATAAATTATACCGACGCCGCATTAATTGAATTACTTTCGGCTTAAATTATATTTAATTTATAAATATTTATTACAAACTTGCGTAATATGGATTTAAAATATATATTAATATAAATACCTATTTACGTTATATTATATAATTTTTTATTAACTTTAACGTTTTTACTTCCCGAACCGTTTTCGTATAATATCTGCATATTATTAATATTGCTAGTTATATCCCTTAACTTATCCGGTCGGACTATAATATAAAAATTAAGCTAATAACTATTATGCATTATTATCTTTCGGAACGTATCAAAACCGTACGGTATCCTTTTAGCTTCGATTTTTACCGTAAACCCGGTTAACCCACCCGGTTTTCCTTTAACAATATATTACTTAACCTTTTTGCCATTAATAGCTTTATACGGAGCAGCCTTAAAAAGTATAACCTTATACAAACTTATATTAAGCGGTTATAATAAAAAAATGTTTAGTATTATAAAAAAAGCATTTAAAACTAACGGATCGAAAGTTGGTAAACTAAATTAGCAAAAAACCGCATTATATTTTGGCAGGTAAGTTTAACGCGCTGGTTTACGGGCTTATACAGGGCTAATCGTATTTAATTACAGGATTTCTTCGGCCGGCTGCAAAGTTAACGTTTATAAAGGAAAACAAAAACGTTTAACCGTATCGCATTAATTTATATCTACATACTTATCTTTCGAAAAAAATTTTACGACTTCGTTCGAACCTAAAATACCTATTCTATTCGCCTATAACCTATACGTCCCTACGTTATCCCCGGTATCCCTTATGACTTATATAAAAATCCGGATATTACCAAGGGCTTTATAAATTGTAAAGCCTTATTAAACCGCTAACAGTAAGCGGAATTTATGGTTATAATTGCAAAAAATGGGATCGACTTTAACGCTTATTTGCCCAAGGTTATTATAGATATATATAACTTTATTTTAGAAAAAATAAGTAATTTCCTTTTAAAGCGATCCGATACGCCCCGAAACGAACTATAACTTCGTTAATATTTATATTTAAAGGACGAACTTAATTATTAAGAACGAAACGGACGTTAACCAACTTTTAAAGAATTTTTTAAGCCTAAAGTTAATCAAAAAACCCATATCCAAAATACGTATCGTAAGTTCGGAATTGATTTAAGTAAATTAAGCGAACTAACATTTAATAAGGATATTAATAACTTTATATAAGCTAAAATATAAAAGTATTCCTTTAATGGAAACTTATATATATTAATTTACCGTTCCCCGACTTGTTTTAACTTATATACTTTTTATATCTTTTTCTTTTATATTGCTATACCTTTTTTTTTCTTACAGCTTTCGTTATTATCGGAAAAGGTAAATTTTTGCGCCTTTTACTTATATCACCTTTTATATGGTCCAAACGAACTTATACCGAATTATCCCTTTTCGCGGTTAGTTGCATTTTCTCGTCCGCAGTTACTTTATCTAATATCGCTTTATTTTAAGCTTTTATAAGCTTGTATATATTTACACAAGCTTGTACTAATTCGGATAAGGCCGTTACCCCCTTTATCGGTTTTTGTTTAGTTAAAAAAAAGGTTTCCTCGGTTTTAATCAAAGGTTTCTTTTCGTATTTAACCCTAGGTAAAAAGAATTTGGCTGGTACGGGCTTAATCGAAAAGATTTTTCTTAATACATTTCCTATTTAAACCGCTATAGCGATATCTATAATTTCGTAATCCTCGCTAAGCTTTATATTAGCTTATTATAAGCTTTGGAAAAAGATTAAATCAGGTTACAGTTTGCTTTTAGCTTTATTCTTATTCTTTTTAAATATTTTATTCTTTTTTTTATCCAACTTCCCGAAAATAAGCTTATACAAAATGTTAATAATAAATTTATCTTTCGTAACGTTTTATTTACCCGCGTCTTTAATATTTTAAAGCCGTATACGCTTAAAAGAGGTTAATAATAATACTGTATAACTTTATCCGTTTTTTAGTCGTACTTTACCGACGAACTTTTAACCTGTTTTTTAACGGTATTATTCTTTTACGTTCCATTTAGTAAATATATACGTAATAAAAGCTTTATAATTATCGTAAAAGATATTAATAACTTTGGACAAAGCGGATATAATTTGATTTTTAATAATACTTTTGATTTTGCGGATTTTAAAAGATATATAATTAATTAAGTACTTTTTTCTGACGTATAAAACGATGGTAATATCGTTAAAAATTATTTTAGGTTCGGATTTGGCTTTTAACGGCGTAATACGTTCCCGTTTGGCAAGTTAAACCGTTTTTACGAAAGTAAAAAATTTATAAAACGTAACAATAGCTGGAATAAATATAGCTGTAATAATTTAAGGTCGGATAAAATAGTTAAAAGTAAACGAAGATAGCAGTAAAAAGGTAAAGTCGATAACCGGTACGAATAACTGCTTATAAGCTGGGCAAATAATAAATTAAAGATATTCGCAGAAGAACTGGATATAGTTAATTAAATAAGCTATCGTAAAAGTAAGTAAGGCTAGATAAAACGAAAGCTTAGGTAATAAAGTAAAACCTTAAATAATAATGTATATACTTAATTAATAAAATTAATTTTCGTATAATAATATTATAATAGCGCTATAAAAGGTTATATAAGTTTGTACGAGCCTGTACAAGTTTATGCAATACCCTGGTATTATCTATTTAAAAACATATTTCGTTTAAGTTAATAATTATATTCTGCTTAATTTATTAAAAACGTATCTAAATTTACCCCGGCGTATACGTATTCATGAATTTTAGGTTTTGTCGCAGTGATCCCTGTGACACACCGTACATAACCCTTCCTCAGCCTCGACCAGTTTCGGGAACGTCTGACGTTGTCGAGATCTCAATACACATAGTAGAAATCCTATGTATCAATACGTGATATGTTCGCAGAGTCCTACCCGCTTACAGGCTGGAATGGATCTCGCCATCGTATCGGGTGGTGCGTGTGCCGCATCTGTGTAACTACTCTCTGGGAGGCACCTCTTGGGTGAAGCCCCCTATATTCCTAGATAGGGAGGAAGACGCCGTTGTAGCGGATCTAGCTAGATAGTAAATATAGTGTTGGGTTGGGAATAACAACTAATTCCAAGTACAAGTTCGCACGCGTGTATATCTAACAGTAGCCACATCGGCACGTCATAGCTACTATTCCCTATCACGTACATCTTTCCAAGCAATAGGCTGGCAAGGAGAGATACGGAAGAAGAACCACACACTCTCACGATGCTTTGCAGCTTAGCAATTACCTCTATATCTCTCGGACGTGGCAGCGCGGGCCACGACTTTGCGCACAAGATGGACGTGGCTCAACTCCGCGGGTTCCAGGGCATTGAACTGTTCTATGAAGATCTGACGTCTATAGCACAACAGCTTCCTGGTGGCTTGACGATGGCCAACGAGCTCGAAGCTGCAGGAATAGTATATCGCACGTGCCAGAGCCGGGGATTGCAAATCATCTGTCTCCAGCCCTTCTGGCACTACGAAGGCCTTCTTGACCGCGAGCGGCACCAGGCGCGCATCGAAAAGCTCGCCTTCTGGTTCCAGATCGCCCGCGCCCTCGGGACAGACATGATCCAGATACCGTCGAACTTCCTCCCCGGCGACCAGCTCTCGAGCGATCCCAACCTCGCCATCGCGGACCTGCGCAAGGTCGCAGACCTGGGCCTGGCGGAGCGGCCGCCGGTGCGCTTCGTGTACGAGGCTCTGGCCTGGGGTACCCACTGCGACACCTGGGAGCGCAGCTGGGAGATCGTCCGGGACGTAGACCGCCCCAACTTCGGGCTCTGTCTCGACACGTTCAACATCGCGGCGCGGGCGTGGGCGGACCCGGAAAGCACAACCGGGCGCCTCACGGACGCCGACCGGCGCTTGGCCGAGTCACTCGAGAGGATGGTGCGCACCGTGGACGTGCGGAAGCTGTACTGTGTGCAGGTGGTCGACGCTGAGCGGCTCTCCACCCCATTGGTCGAGGGCCACGCCTTCTACGACCCCGCGCAGGCTGCAAGCCTGACCTGGAGCCGCAACTGCAGGCTATTCTACGGCGAGAGGGATCGCGGCGCCTACCTGCCCGTCGACCGCATCGCCAGGGCTATATTTCAGGGTCTTCGGTTCGAGGGCTGGGTCAGCATGGAGCTGTTCAACCGCAGGATGGCCCACCCGGATGCGGATGTCCCTGACGAGTTGGCGGCCCGGGGCGCGGCGTCCTGGCGGAAACTACTCAAGGATATGAGCATGCAGACTGGCGCTGTTTTGGCGCCAGAGGCGACTGAAGCCAGAGATTACAATTCACTGAAATTAGGTATAGTTGAACCAGTCGTGGTTTAGAAACCAGCGCCAATTTGGTCATCCGCTCAATTTTATTTTCATTGTCATGTATCCCATGGAAGCCTTAGTCTAGCTAAACTAGGAAATACAAACTGACCCGACGTCCTCTCCCCTTCTTTTAACGTAGAAGGGGCCTCCACCTAGGAGGGAGCAAAAGGCCTTTCCCAGCCATAACTACAAGACGGGTGCACCTAAGGCACGACCCTACGCGCGTTAAATCCAATTACTTTAGAGTGATGTTAAACGTACCTTAGTTTTTCTAAGCTTGGCATACCCTAGTTTTTCCTGTCAATTGGCAACGCTCCTTTATTATTCCCGGCACCTCTTAACAGTTCTTATACTCTCTATAATAACTCAACAACTACGTTATCAAATAAAGTTAGGACTTATATTTTAGGACTCCTAAGGCCCCGTTAATCCATATCCCGAAATTACTTTATTTTTCCCACTTTCTTCGATTAAGTTATGTACGAGTGAAGTTATAGCGCTAAGAGGGTGGAAGCATTCCTGCGAAACAATAGGGGCTGACATACGCAAGTAGCACATCCTAGAAAACTAAGGTACATACAACAAAACATACACGAATATATACACGAATATATACACGAATATATACACGAATATCTCAACAACGCCACGTTTCCTGATAATGGGAGTAGTATATTCAATTTCGCATTATCTGGGGTAATTGGTTGATACATACATCATCATATATTAATACATATTTCAAGTGCGAAGTTAGATGCGTTGCGATCCCAAAGGGCAGAATGCGTTGCTATGGCTTAGTTTTTCTTTGAAACGTTGGATCCTTAATCATATATATCGGGCCGTTAGGGAGTTGACGGGCCGTTAACAGCTGTATTAAAAAACTAAGGCATGTTTAACATCACTCTTACTTTAATGATAAAATCATGTGAAAATTTTGAGATTCTATATAATTATGTATAGGGAACATTACAGAGGATGAGATGGATTTGATACCCATTACTCCTAATCGAGCAGTCGAGTAATGTTAACACCATCCCAGAGCGGACACAGCCAATTCTCCAACCGCTCCATCTCCGTGACCATATCATTGTATCTTCTCAGCGCTTTTATATCTTCGGACCTCCAATACTCCCTGCGGTGCGGCCCGAAGTCCCATTGGCGCCACGGGTTGTCCTCGCTGTCGTCTGCAACGAAGCCGCACCTCAGGATATTGTCGCCGACGATGAGGCCGCCAGGGCGCAGAAGACGGTTTTTACTTCCCGGTTGAGACGATTCGAGTATCGTCCTGAGGTATTCCGGGTATCCCGACTTCTGCGCATCGATGAAAATCATGTCGTACGGCTCGTCTGGGGTCATGTTGGGAAGACTGCGGGATGATTAGAAACAGATGAAATGACCAAGAAAGATAAAATAACATACGTCTCAAGAGCGTTACCAACTATTACCTCGGCGTTCTTCACGCCACGTTTCTCGAAGGCCTCTTCTGCCAGCTTGCTGAATGAAGGGTCGGACTCGAGACCCGTGACCTTTCCATCAGGACCAACGGCGTGGCTCCACACCAAGCTCGAGAGACCAACGTATACGCCAATCTCTAAGACTACAACCGTCTTTTAGCTCATTACATTGGCAAATTCCTCCACCGAGCTCTTACTTCTTTTAGCCCCAAATGTTCTCGCCAAGAAGAGCATTGCCTGTGCTTGGGAGATGGATACCATGAAGTTCGCGGTCTTAGGCATGGTCTCACAAATGTAATCATGGTATTCGACGATATGCTTGGGGACTCCGGTGGTGTGCGTTTTTGCGTAGGCTCCTACCCGCCCTCCAACCCGCTCGTTGGGATATAAAACCGGAGAGTCTTCCTTCATGATCGTGGATGAATGCTTACTGGAGGTTTAGAGAGGTATGTTGAGGCTGTAGATGAACTATGATATAATGGACGCCCTCGGCAAGCAACCTGCCCTCCTGGATGGTAATAAAGTGGGGAACGTAAAAGGAGTAAGTCGGCATTGAATAAAGTGATCAAATTATGGGCTGAGCTCCCAGTCTACGAAGCACTGGCTAGGATATTGTTCGATAGTTATTGTTAGCCGTCTGTCCATGTTCACCTTTTGTCGATTCTTAGCTATCTACCCCGAGGGAATCCTCAATGTCAGACGGATCTTCTATGCCTGCGGAATCACCGAACCGCTACGATCCTGAGCCCCACGATATTGTAACAATAGTGTCAGACTCTGGTACCATTGGTAAGATTCAACCAAGCCCAGCCTTGTTGGCCATGTAGCCGGTGTACTGGTCTCAGGTCCGGGAGGGGGTGGGTTTATAAATCACACCGACGCCTCGCCCGTCTCGACCGAAGTGGGGTTTGCCAAGCCTGTGTGATAGTTGGATCTTCGTAGGATGTATCTTACCTGGGTATGCAGTATGGATGTACTAATACCTGCGTCTACCTACTTTGGACCCTAAAAGTCCTTTCCAAGGCTTCGAGCCAGGCCAGTCTGGAGGTTAGCGGCGAATAAGCGAAGGTGGCAGCCCCCTACGGCGTTGCACTACAGTACGTTGGTGAGCTGAGACTTAGAAGTTAGCAGTTGGTTTACATACCACCTAGGCAGCACAGTTCTGCGCCGCCGCCTCGTATACCTCTTCTCTGTCCACTGTCGCTTCTAGGTCCGCGTTGCCGTCCGGCCTCTTCTGTTTTGGGCGTGCTTCATGTGAAGAATTTAGCGACTGACCATCGCGCACATAGTTGAGGCAAAGATCCCTGTTCGTGTGACTATCTCCAAGGGCAAGATATCGAGTTATCTTATCCATAATGGCTCAGCAGATATTTTCTGTTACCTCGTACTACGGGTTTGCGGCTGTGATAACTGGCGTGTTTGCCTTGTTGTATTTTGTGTATCACAATGCATATCCTAAGCCGCTGCCGGGCATACCATACAATACACAAGCGACTGTGAAGTTTGCGGGCGATCTCCCGGAGATTCAAGAGAGACAGAAGGATGGTGCGAGTATCCGTCCTTGGTTCCTCGAACAGGCGCATCGACACGGCTCGGCCATTACGCAGATTTTTCTGGGCCCGTTTGCGCGGCCCGCCATTCTCATCTCTGACTTCCGGGAGGTCAACGATATCCTAATGTACAGAGAGGCTGACTTCAAAAGAGGCAAGAAGGTCGATGTCTTCAGTGGGATTCTCCCGCACGCGCACCCGGCGATGGAGACGTTCGACCCCCGTTTCAAAAGCACCAGAGATCTGGTTAGAGACGTCATGACACCAAGTTTTTTGCAGTCGGTGAGCCAAAGCATTCACTCCGTGTAATATCAGAAGACAAGCTAATCCCTAGAAAGGTGTCGGCGCCTAGAGCCTACGATGTTGCTGTCAACCTGGTGGAGCTCTGGCGTTTGAAGCATCGCATGGCGAAAGGGCATCCTTTCCAAGCAGCCGACGACATTGTTGAATTCTCCTTTGATGCCATTCTCAGCGCGGCAACAGGACTTGGGGCGTCTGGTGGAGACGTGTGGCAACAGCTCCTGCACCTACGCAAGTTCGAGAGCAATGCGACATTCGCGGCGGACAGGGCGAGCGTCAACGAGCCCGTGAACTTGCCCGCACTTGGGCGATCGGTCAAGCTCAAAGCCCTGAGTACTGACGAGGAATCCCTGTGGAAAGGCTTTTACATGCCGTGGCCGAAGCTGTACCACCGCGTCAACAAGCTGCGGCCATCGGTCCGAGACGCCCGGCGCGTTCTCAGGGGCCATATCAACTCCCAGATCACTGCCGCGGTCCCGAGGTTGCGGGCCGGAAGTGCCCCAGAGTGTGCACTGGACTATGTAATCCAGCGAGAGGTCAAAGCCGCCGATAAGGTGGGGCGCGCACCGGTGCTCGACGACCCGCGCATACGGGATCAGATATACGGGTACCTCATCGCGGGCCACGACACCTCGGCCGGCACTCTGGCCTGGGCCGTGCGGAGGCTCATGGCTAACCCGGAAGAACAGGTCAAGATCCGCGACAACCTGCGCGAGACGTACAGCGACGCATGGAGAGAGAAGCGTCTGCCGACGGCTCAGGAGCTAGTCAAACACGCACCCTACCTAGACGCCTTCCTAGAGGAGGTCCTCCGACTCAACTGCCCCGTCGTCACTATCATGGTCACGACCAAGAGGGACACGCTGATCCTCGGTCACCACGTCCCCGAGGACACAATTGTCTTCCTGAATCTCACGGGCCCGTCATTGAATCGGCCATCGGTGGCCGTTCCGGAGGCCCTGCGGAGCGAGTCCTCCCAGGCCCACGGGAACGTCAGAGAAAATTGGGACGACATGAGCCCTAGCCAGTTCATGCCGGAGCGCTGGCTGACTAGAGACGAGGACGGCAGGCTGGCATTTAATGCGTCGGCCGGGCCGACGCTCTCCTTCAGCGCAGGTAACCGCGGCTGTTGGGGCAAGAGGCTCGGCTACCTCGAGCTAAGGATCGTCCTCAGCGTGCTGGTCTGGTCCTTCAACTTCGAGGAGGTTCCCGAGAAGATCGTCAATTGGGACACGTACGATAGCTTGGTCACGGCGCCGAAGGATTGCTACATCAGGCCGACGGACGCTTGCTGAGGACCAAATTCATTGTGACGGCGACTGTTTGAAATCAATATGTTTTAAGACTGACGAGGTGCGGAAAATGTCCTATATGATGACACGTCCTTGATAATATGGTCATGGTATTTTGAGGGATTCAGGTCATCGTGAGCAGGGTTCGTATCAGCACATCCGCGCAAACCCGTCCAGGAGCATTGTACTAGGACCAGGGGAACTATGCGATATCCCCTGTTCTCTCGGGCAAATTACCTTATATTGATACAACATCCTTGTTACGGAGCCCGCGCATCGAAGATATCTGTATTGTCTGTGGAAGCATTCAAAGAGCTTATGCATATTTTGAGCATTGACAGTTTCTCAGAAGTATTATTCTATTGTATCCAATCTAGATACATGCATACGCGCTAATGAGACGGGACATGTTCTTGATATTTAACTTACCATTAGTGGTTAGCACACAGTCACTAGACTGTCACCAATTTCCCTGGATAGCATATTGCAAGGAGAATAGCCAACCATAGAACGCAATCGAGCAGACTGGTTTCTGTGAAGGCTCCTTGCAATTCCCACTCAAGCGGGTAGCTTCTGGCCCCCCCGAACCAGCTTCCTGAACACAAGATGAGGATCGTAAACCCGCTGCACTGCGCGTAGGCGCTCCGCATTCTCCTGACCGTAGGAGGCGATCACGGGTTGTTTGATGTTCGCGTCGTTCATGAAGATGTAGTCGAGTGCGAGGTCCTGCTCCCTGATCAGGGCCTCGAGCCGCATGTGCAGCGACTCGACTGCAGCATAGGCGGCCGCGTCATCCGCCTCGTCCCACCACGCGACGTTAAGCGCGATCCAGGTTTGGTTCACGGCCCGCAGGCCGAGCGCGTTACCACCGCGGTCCCGCCCGGCCAATACCAGGTTTTCACTGATGGGCTGCACCGTGACCACCAGTGTGCCTCCCGGCAGGCCGCGGACAGCCGCGACCTCCGGCGCCACCCCTAGGAGCTCGGATATCCGCCCGAGCACCTCGCCGTTCACCCGGAAGCTGCTCGTGTACCAGGTCCAGCGCGGCAACTCCACGGCGGGGAAAGCGCCCATCAGCTGCGTCAGGCTCATGACCCCGGTCTGCTCCAGCGTGGGGGTCAGCTCGTAGAAGGCCGCGAAGGCCGCGGGGCGCTCCTCGGGCTTCAGGTACACTAGGGTCACGAGCACAGTGTCGTTTGTCGGGCTGAGGTTCATGACCATGTTCGCGTACAGGTCCTTGTTGGGGGCTGTATGGTACTTCTCGTACGCCCGGAGCACGTCGGGCATCTGCTCGAGCGTGTACACCTGCACGCCGCCCCAGACCTGATTGATTGGGAAGGTGGTGGTCCTGAACTGGGTGACGATTCCTTTATTTATGCGTATTAGCATGAGCCATTGTCCCGCGACGTTCGCTAGAAAAGCGGTTGGGGGCGGGTGGTCGTCTTACCAAAGTTGTTGGCACCGCCCTTGAGAGCCCAAAACAAGTCCGGGTGTTCGCCGGCACTGGCCTCCACGACACTTCCGTCGGCCAGAACCACCTGAAAACATCCCCCCCGTCAGTCTCTTCGGCATCAGATTAGGGGCAATAAACGATGCGGGGGAGGTCACTATACCTCGTAGCTAACCACATTGTCACATGCCATACCGTAAAGATCAGATAGGTACGATAGGCCGCTTCCGAGCATTAGGCCACCAACACCGACGTCCAAGACACGACCGCCGACCACGGTCACGTTGTACCGGTCAAGCGCGGCGTACACGGCGCCCCATCGGGCACCGGGGCCTATCGCGGCAACACCACGTCCCGCATCGTAGGTCGTCTGATTGAGCCTGTCCAGGGCGATGAGGACTCCGGGGGAGTCGATGTTGGCGTCGAAGGGGTTAACCGAGTGGCCGCCTGAGCGGATGGCGAAGGGGACGCGGTTGGCGGTCAGCACCCTGACCAGCCTCTGGACGTCGGACGCGCAGCCTGGCCGCGCGATGCATGAGGGCTCCTTCCAGGCCGTTTGGGACCAGTTCACCTCGCTCAGCTCCTCGTACTGGGGGTCCGAGGGCAGCGTGATGAGGGTGGCGCCGAGGTCACCGCGGAGCTGCTTGCATGTCTGCGCGACAATCGTTGGAGCGCTTGTGGCGGGGTACAAGAAATTCCATGCCACCGCTAGGAGGCCTATTACCACCATAGTGATGAAGGAGGAGAGTGCAGAAGGGACGCCCATGTTAGAGGAAGTCAGTCTGAACAGTTACAGCACTCGAGGGACATAAATATATAGATATATATACCGAGGGATCTATGACCATGACGTGACAGATTTGTAAGAACTGCCACGAATCACTAGTCACTCTCGATGACCCAGGGGAAACGAGGCGGATCATAGCTGCGTATGGAAATTCGATCGAGAAGGTCAGACACTCGTCGTCGCTGGGGCCCCCTTGTGTGGGTTAAAGATATTCGACCTCGGATTCAGCCGCAGGAGCAAACCCCTGGCGTGCCTGGGTAGGGATGAGATGGTCATGTGGATGAACCAGGTCAAGGTATGCATCGCATCCACATGCGCTACTGCAGCGGCGCCAGCCCACTGAGCTTATGTATAGAACGGGGCCATGTTGCTCTATCGGGACTATGGCTAAAACCAAAATTCCTATGCAGTAAGCAGCCGATATAGAATCCGCAGGGATGCGAGCGGCGGGGATTGGTCTACAGGGGGGTTCTATGCCGAACACATCTACACGGGGAGTGTCGTACGCAAGTTGGTACTTTTATGCGAGGTACTTAACTAAAATTTGTCTGCAGCTCAACTGTGTCCATGCTGTTAGCTGCACCTCACGTGTCGAAAGGCGATGTAGTAATCATTGTTGGTTGTTGGTTGGTTGGAACCCACACACACATGCAACCTCATAAGTCTCACACGGTTACACCAAATACCACCTTTCACTGTTCTTGCGGCGGGTAATCTCTGATGGGATGCTGCAGCGTCGCAATGGCGGCGGCGATGGGTAGTGTTGGCCCTCTGAAGTGGAGAAGCTCTCTGCCAGAACTTCTTCCACCAGCCTCCCGCCCAATTGCAAGTTTTCCCAAAGGTTTTCTTAGCTGTCGGTGACTCGTTCCTCCACGTTCGTCGAATGCGCAAAAAACACCATTATCATTCTCGATGTCTGCCCAGCTACCACCGGACGAGAACCGCGACATCGAGCTCAAGGCGCTATGGTGGGCCGAGATCGCCGTAGCCACATGTTTAATTCTCTTGCGCCTCTGGGCGCGCATTTACAACCGGAATCTCGGCCTTGACGATGCGTGCATGCTGGGCGCCTGGGTGCGTTTAAACCTCCCACATATCATATCTGATCTTCAGCCATGTTAACTAGTCTACCATATAGTTATGCTACTTAGGAGATGGCGTCACCAGTGCGTATTTGTTTTCCTTTCCATCCCTACCTCTCGGAACCCTTGATGACTTGCTGGCATGCCACTGCCCACTGCCACATTGTGGTTCTTACGTGATGAGCGGAACAGGACGCTGATGGTGCATTGTAGTTCATATCATAGCTCAGACGGGTGGCTCCCGACACTTCTTCTTCCTCACACCGCCTGAGCAGCAGTATCAGACCATGCTGGTATTGATCGTGCTGGTCGTCGGGATCGCGTGTACTGGTCTGGGAAAGATCGCAATTGGCTTAACCGTCCTACGCATAGTCGGCAACACGTCCAAGTGGAAGCGGTGGGCGGTGTGGTTCACCATCGGCATGACTGCCGCAACGTCGGTCATTGGAATATTGCTGTTCCTCTTCCGCTGCGGCGATCCCCGGGCGGTTTTCGTGCTAGCGCTCGCCGCCGAGGCTAGATGTCTGAGCGACCAGGCGATCCTGAATTTCAACGTCTTCTCGAGCCTCTGGCAGGTCTTGGCGGACTTCTTCTTTTCTGTATTACCCATGTATATCATCTGGAGACTGTCGATGCCGCTGCGCCGCAAGGTCTATCTCCTGGTGGCCATGGGACTGACCCTCTTCACCGGCGTGACGGCCATCATTAAGATGATCGCCACCGCCACGGTAGACCAGAGAGACCTCACGTGGAACACGTTTCCGGTCTACATCTGGTTCGGAACCGAAGCCATGTTGATCATCGTCTTCGGTTCCATACCAACGTTAAAGCCGCTGTGGGTCCGTTTCGTCCAACGGCCCCGTCACGGGTACGGCACACAGCTCAGCGGCAGTCAGGGGCAAAGTCATACCCCCTGCTCTGGAAAGAGCAAGGCTGCGTCGAGAGTCTCAGGACGTGCCGACATGTCGTTGGTTACTCGAAACGATCTGCCGTCTGATATAGAACTTGCCCCTCTGACCGACAGCCCAGGGATTCCGGTGAGAAGTGAGGTGGAGGTCGCTTCTCACAGACCGCATTGTTATAATTTGAGAAGCTGAGACCGCTGGCCTATAGGCCCCCTCTAAGGCATTCAGCCGAAACACTAGAAAGACTGCCGCTAAGCTGCTAAACTGTCATTCGTATGAACTTGTCGGAGGTTTCGGTGCAACGGCGTGAAAAGCTAGAAATAACAGTATCGCAGGTAGGTAGCAGTATATTAGACCGGTAACGCCTGCCCCTTTTCCGATCTATGGGAGGAAAATGGCCCTATATATATATATCTAACATCCCTAATAGCTCCCTTTCCAAAAGATTCAACCCTGGCACCTAACAGAGTCACCTCCCTCCCGGTGGTCCTATCCTCAGGACCACGCCGTCACCTCCATCGTTACCTCGCTAAAGGGTAGCAGGTCCGTAAGGATATTCGGTATTACAAGCCCTACGTATCCTGGAGCTTCAACGCCACTGCCACATTACTGCCGCGCTACCATAATAATATTATCTCACGTATCCAAAAGCTTCAATTACCATACGTCAACGTTCCGGCCATAATTCCGTTCTACCGGCTACCGGGTTCATAAATCATCTTTATTAAACCACTCCCCCTTAAGCTTTAAACCTAACGCAAAAAAATAAGAAAGAACCTGCTACCTCGTTTCCGGTTTTCGCCGTACCATTATCGGCTTTATTAAGAACCTCTTAATCCCTTTAAACCCCCTAATACGGTGGTCTACGACTTCCCTATTTATTACTTCGGGTCTTTAACCACCCTGTTACCTTCCGAATTACCCTGTTCTTCCGTGCCATCTTTCGTACCCTTTTCCGTACCCATTTTCGTAACCTCCTTAATACCCCTAGTACGGTTAATAACCGGCAACCCACCCGGCGGGGCGTATAACCCCTTTAACGAACTTAATATAAGCTCCGCTTATTAATGCTTCGCTATATTAATTCGTCACAGGTAACTAAAAAGCCCCCGTTAATAGCCTTTAATTACAGCTCCGGGGTAAGTTTTACCAACAAACGTATCAACCAATACCTTCCGGGACCTTGTCGGGATCTCCTATCTCTACCGCGTCGAACCTATCAAAAAAACGCGGCGAAGGTTTCGTCCGGACGCTGGTAGGTGATTTGCAACTGCAAATACGTAGTATATTTACGGAGAAGTTTATTACCTCTACTTAAACCGGCCCGCAATCATAATTCCAGCTTTTCGCACGATACCGCTGTTAGGTTATTACCCTTTTCCACAACTAGATATTTAACGTATATAACGCGGTCGGCGTTGCCATCGAGGCCAAAAAGGGTAAAACGACTGTTTAGGCTACAAAAAAAGGTAATTAATTCAGTCAAAAGAGAACCTCGGCACGTCAGGATGAGCAGGAATATCTAAGAGCCTCCCAGTCCCTCGCTAAATCCTCGCGTCCGTTTATGGGGCGGTCTCCACCGCCACGTTAGCTTTATTTAATTCAAAAAGGGGCGTTTCTCCCTTTTCAAGAGCCGCTAGGTATTAGCGCTTCCGATAAAGTCGTCGCCATTTCCTCGCTTTTCGCCCCCGGCGGGTAGGCGCTGGATGCTATCAGCTTGGCTTTTCGGGAGCTGCTGGGTTCGAGATCAGGATCAGGTGCAGAGTCGTTAATAAAGGACGAGCGCAGCGAGCCTGCCGCCGCTAAACGGCGACGCGGCGAAGAAAACGGCTGCTGCAAGACCGTCGTCGTGTGGCTGCATCACCTCCTCAACAACAACAAGCGCAAGCTGGCGGTCAACCCGTCCTCGTGTGGCTGCATCACCTCCTCACCACCAACAAGCGCAAGCTGGCGCTCAACCCGTTGTCGTCGTCGTCGTCCGCCGCCGCCGCCGCCGTTTCGGGTCTCGCGACGCCCGGGTACCCCGACGTCCTGGTCTTCTCGGGGCCCGCGGCCGCTGTTGACGTGTACGCCTCCGACATCAGGGCTCAGCGGTGGCAGGCCTTCCAGGCCCGATACGATAGCAAGCTGGACGATGGTGGTGTTGATGACGGTGATGGTGGGGCGGCTTGGGCTTTCGAGCACGGCACGGGCGTCCGCGAGGCCGAGACCACGAGCGAGCTCGCCCGCGGCATCTCGGATCCGCGACGCAGGGAGCTGTTCCTCGGTGTTATTCGCGTGAAGTAGCTCGGCTCGTTGAGCGAGTGAGTGGAGACCGATATCACAACGCCGGGCCCAAGCATTACATCAGCATAGCGTGTTGAAGGTACCCACTAATCACGATTTGCATGTTGATGTTCCTTTCCGCCATTGTCATTCAGAAATGTCCACGGGGATTCGACGAAACATTTCTTGAAAAGATTGACTGGTCTGCTCTCCTAGCTTGTGGGGACTGGAGTAACGATCATCGTTTGTGATACGATATACAGTCTCTACGCCTCTGCCAATACTTCTTCCCAGCATGGAAGGCAAATCGAACTTTATGGTGGTCCATACGAGGCACAACCTTCATCCAACAATGTCTCTGGCAAGTGAGGGGCAACGTGCGTCGAGCAAGGACGCTGCTGTGTTCATCTCCATCGGCAGTAATGTGTCATCCGTTGGGACCGGAGCCGAGAGCTGGTTGCCGTAATCCATATCAAGCACCTCGATAGCCTCTTCTTGGTAGAGCATAGAGTCTGCTGGCTAGGGCGGCAGACTGGGATCGCCATAATCTATGTCAAACGCTCCGATGGCGCCTTCTTGCACAACTATACCCTCGTGCTGTTGGTAAAGCATAGGGTCTGCTGGCTCGAGCGGCAGACTGGAGCTACCATAAACCGTATCCAACGCTTGAATAGCCTTTTCCGGCAAAGCGATGCCTCCATACTGTTGGCAAAGCATAGGATCTTCTGGATCGAGCGGCAGACCTGGAATAAACAGCGGTGGGTCATGCGGTGGGGCCGGCAAAGGCTGTTGCTTCGGTGGAAGCTTGTCCAGCTCCCATATGGGCCATTGGTTGTCCCCCATAGCGGGGACCCAAGTGAGAGCCGGACGAGGCTCAACTACTCCCATGTGAAGACGCCTGTCATTCCAGTCCTCCAATAATTCTTCCTCTTTCTCCGTTACCTGCTTGTAAATTTGCGTTTCCAGCTCGTGACAAGCAGTCTCATCCTCAGCAGAGTTGCTCGGGGCGCCGAGCCCAGGTAGACGCCAAGTGTCGCGACAACCTTCTTTGACCCTGGCCTCCTCGACAGCGCTGTTCTCCGTGCGACGCAGCCTTCGAAGCTCTCTGAGCTGCCAGGGCTTCAGTCCAGCCCTCTCGGCCCTCACCCGTTGTGCATCGTCCAGGAGGTGCGCCGTGTGGAGGTGGAACCGCGTATACGCGGCGACGTCGTTCTCAAAGGCGTCGCCGTCTTCGGCCTCTAGGAGGTAAGCGTTGTCGGCGCAGTAGCGGCAAAGTTGGTCGTCGATAAAGGTCTGGCTTGGGCAGTCGAGTCCGAACGAACAGGGTTTGAGGAGCATCTTGCACCGCGAGCAGAATTGGTGGCCGATGGCCTTGGGCTGGTAAATCAGTGGTGTCCCATGACTATGGTCATGCATCTTGCTTCACTGTATCGTGAGGGCTGTCATCGTACACATTCCGTTTGTATTTCTAGGAATTACGGAGAATCGATGCAAGTCTGCTCCTTGATATAAAATTCCGGCATGTGATGGTCACAACGATGTTCTGGTCGTTCTGTATGACTATTAAAGAATCACTGCTTTCGGAAGTACATGGCTTGACTTTATTCAGGATGACCGAATATCATAGACGTTATTCTTTAGTCCATCGGCGCCTCGTGATTCCTCCAAGAAACAATCATGATGGTGCATCATCACCAGGTTCCGCGTCTGTTACCGTAGAATACTTCCCCGTTCAACTGATTCACAGGTGGTAATTCAACCCCCTTGGACGAACCCGACAAATCTCGCCCGCGAACCCTGGACTAATCGCAGTTACAGGCCTATTCAGCCAAATCTCCCGGTCTGATGTTCAAAACCCATCGCGGATTGACAGTATATTTTCACGGCACGTTATACAGTGATTTAGCCCGGATGTTTGCAGCTCCTCGAATTGCCATTGGCCGCGCTGAGGCCGTATAACGGAATCATATACAAGCCCTATCAGATCGAATAAAAGCGCTTGACCGCGTGGATAGCGAATGAAGACAATGCATGGCCTAGTCAACTACCGATATTGTCGATGCCTTCTCCTTCTCTATGTTCTATTAGATCCATTCGCGTGCTTTCTGCCTGTCGCTATTGATACGTGCTACAGCATGGTTTAAGCAGCTAGATCAGTATCATAGTCCAAGCAGTCAGCGATATTAACGGTAGGTAGGCAAAGAATTACAACAATCCCTGGGTCCTGTATACCTGTATGAGGTGGCCCCCTTTTAATATTCGTCCTCATAGGAGCATAATGCCCTGTGAATAATGTAAAGGGTACGTTGCAAATCGCCTATTGGTATCACCAGATGTGACTAGTTTCTCTATTGCTTATATATTACGATACCACTGCCAACATAAGCCGTACGGCTAGGTTTAATAGGTGGTTAAATAGCCCAGTCGCTACAATAGGTTCATACTAATTAGGTACGCGGTATTCAAGCTGCCAAAGCTCCTCACTAACCTTTCAAAGGGATAGGGGATAAGGCAGCAATGATATAAGCCTATTATTAGTTGAAATCTTTGATGGTTAGGTTAATTAACCAACTATTAGACCTAGTCATACGGTTTATGTTAACAATGGTGTCATAACGCTGAGCAATGGGTAACTGGTTGTGTCTGGTGGCATTAAGAAAGTCTTAAGTAGCTAGGTGTATTGGCAGCTGGTGAGCTATCTGAACCAGAGGAGAGGTAATGAGCGTTTTTATATATGTGTTCATTTCCAGCTTGGAATAAGGAGCGTTTGGTAGGATCATTGGCTTATCCTCGTAATCCCTCGGTCCAGCTTATGCGATCACCATGTTAAGCCTATAATCTGGGTTAGTACCAATCTTCCGTACTCCAGTTACGGGATTCCTTTCCTATCAGGGGTTACTCTTGGTCTCGTCCCGACCGTCGGCCTAGCCGTTGGGCTATTAGTTCATAACATATCGTCAGATATACGACTATTAGATCTCCATTTTTAGTAAGATTGTAGTTTTTGTTATTATCCGAAAGATTCTTAATTAGAAGTGGTAATAATGATGATGATGATGATGATGATGATGATGATGATTGTATTTTACGCGGGGGACGTCCCTTAGTAAGGCCAACCACGCCTCCCAGAGCAATTGCATCGCAAGGTTATGGAGGCATCGCTATCTAAATATAGACAGACCTGCTTACGTGCCCATCCATGCTATTCCAGTAGCTAGACTGCGAGGTCCAGTTTCCGTTTCCGGAGCCTATAAGGCTATCTAGGGCATATTCTTATAAAGAACCCGTGATTAGGAGTGGGATATGGATATATCCTAACTATATATACTTAGGATACATCAAGACACCACCCCTAATCAGAGAACCTCCCTAATAATAATAAAAACAACGACCTGAACAAAAAAGAAATCAAGTAATCGAATATATGATAACTGGGATATATATATCAGTAAATAATTGTATTATTAAGCAGATTATTTATTTCTCAACTTATTATTTATATTATTTATTTACGCGTAAATAATAAACAAGTATAAAAATACAAAAGACTCTTTTGACCTTCACTGCTTAAGAGAAAAATAGCGCTACTTTTTTT
>QJNY01000175.1:0-144244 GCA_004155945.1 Monosporascus sp. mg162
GTTTAACACCCCCCCCCCCCCCCCCGGGTTTTTCTTTGGATATATATAAGATTTAATTAGTTGATTTTTAACGTTATAAAATAATACTTAAATGATTTTGAAGAAAACGGAAAACAGGAAGGCCTAAGTTAGCTGAAATAACCTTCGCAAGGGTTTGTAATCCTAAAAGTAAGCCTGCTTGAGCACCTCTGCCCAGGCTTAGCCCGCCTTAGCCTGAACTTAACACCAGCTCAGCTCTGGAAACGGGAATGGATTTTGGTAAGCTTAAGTTCCGTGTCTGAGTATCTTGGTATTCTGCATATTATGAAGGTGATGCTTCCAAGAAGGTATTTGTGACAGGTGATAGAAGGAACCATGGCGAGTTATCTCGTGTAGTAACGGTAAGAGACTTCTGAGGTGCTCGGACCTGATTCTCCGAACTGCATATCCAGGGCGTCATAAGTGATGGCCAGACACATCAATCCCATTGCTGTCTAGCAAACAGGAAACACAATCTAATTCCCAAAACAGGGACAATATTATGTGCTGATGCTTTGTATTTATCAGGTAGCGTTGACGTCACCCAGGATTCCCTCGTCTATAAAAAGGCAAGAGACAGACCAGCTTTAGCCAATACATCATAAACAAAACCGCAAACCTTCTACTTCCGCAAGAATTTCCCTACTCCCATCCAACTATTCTCATAGAAAATATTCGCAACTTCTACTCTAGAAACAGCCGCATTGAACCAACTCTGACAACATGTCGAAGGTCGCCTATCACCAGAGCGACGATAAGCCGTCTTCCACCACCGGCGCGCCCGAGGACGAGGTCCCGGAGGGTCAAGTCCAAGACGACTCCTACGTCATGGGCGCAGACAAGAATGGCGAGCCGGTCCCCGTAATCGGCGACGACGCCAAGGTCGAGGACCCCGTCGATGCCAAAGACGCAGACTCCAACCGCCAGCTAGGTAAGGCCCTTTCCGACCTACTCTAATTCTTCACGGTGTTCCTTCATCACCTACTCGTATGGCCCGGGAGCTCTTTCTCAAGTAGGCGAGGCTTGGTTACGATGACGCTCACACTTTATGACTTGCAGAGCGCGACGAGAAGGAGGCTATCGACGAGTCCAACATCGTGGAAGGAGGCCGCGAGAAGCCGCCTGCCAGATCTCTCAAGGAGCCATCGGATGAGGATTTCGGCTTGGTGGAGGGCACTTAAGGTGTTTGTTCCTGATTGTCATTGGATTCGACCTACTGTCGACTGGCAATGACACGGTCTGAGCATGTTGTCATGAAGACACATGACAATGATGGTAGCAGGTTTCGAGCATGGTGTCATGAAGACACGTGCATAGTGATAGCACGTTTCGAGCATGGTGTTTTGAAGGCAAACGTATATTGCTAGTAGTTTTCTATTTCGGCAAATTCAATAAGTCGGACAAGCTTTTCATCCGCGTCTTGATGCTCCATGCCGGAGGATTGTTCGTTTCCCGCGCTCACCTAAAAGACTGTAATATCAGTTTTACGAGCTGGGAGAGCTGTGCACCCACGAAGCAGCCATGTAACGAATTTGGCCCAAATTCCACAGCATTAGCCCGCATTCTCTGCAGTAATACGATTTGGATATCCTAATGCCATATCTAAGGCGCCGTTGGCAAGACAGCCTCAATTTTCGTATGGCCAATTGTCAGAGGAAGGGTGAGCAACAGCGTGAAAGGCTAGAAGAAGCAGTCTCGCAGGTGGGTAGCAGTATATTAGACCAGTAACGCCTGGCTCCTTTCCATTATGTGGGAGGAAAGGGCCCTATATATACACCTAACACCCCTGTATAACCCCTGTATAGCCCCTATATCTAGAAGCTTCCACCTTGGCACCTGACACCAATATTCCATCTTATTATGTATTCTGGACGGACATGTCATCCACGGCTATCCATGTTTTATTATCAGATATGCCTCCGTACCTCCAATTCACATCTAAATAAGTTTGTTCTGTCTACCACAATCGAAATGTTGATAGCTCATCTGGACCAACATTCTGATGAATACGCAATCGTTAGAGTAAGATGGCAGGACTCAGGAGCACTCGATCGAGGAGTTGGATTGTCCGTACCTACGGCTACCCACTCGTGCACTCTTCGCTTCTGTAGCCCTGCCCTTCAGGGCGTGTTCCTCTCTATATGCTCCTCCAACACCGCCTATGGATTTAGTCCTTTTCTATCCGATTCTTGATTCCATCAGCAGCCCCCTAGCTGGATTGGCTCCTTTCTCTTTTAAAATTTTTTAAAAAATTGTATATTGCATATATGACGGGCTAATAGATCTCAGTGAGCCTGTTAACTAACCTTGTCTGCTGGGTTTATATTTTCGAAGTCATCATAGGCCTAGTTGCGGTCAAGAAGCGAAGTTGTAATTTGTTCACGTGGGTCATAGGACAACACCTATCTCGGACGCTTTTATTCCGTGGTCTGCTATTTGATTCCGAACGGCTGTCTCAGACAAGAACGAATCTTCCACAGAGCGGACCTCAGTAGGCGAGCTCCAGAAACGGCTGACTGATTCCGTGGGTCTCTCGACAGAGGACTATATGGTCATCGAGAAGCAATGAGCAGAATATATCGGAGAACTCTGGGGAAGCCATAGCGTTTAAAGACGCTTCCAGACCAAAAACCTGCTATGTATAAATATCGTCTCCCCCTCCCAGGCAACCCGTTAAGTCTGTCCATTCGCAGAACAGGGTCTTTTCGACTACAAAGCTCTACCAGAGACGAATAGACAACCCCAAACAGGACCCGAGTCAATTACAATACGATTTGGGAGTACTACGCAACCTAGATAATCCATATCACGTTGCGTCACCATGTCTGACACAGAGTCGAACAAGAGCACCGATAAGAAGGGTGAAATTAAGGGCGAGAACAAGCTGGCGCACAGACACAAAAGCATGCCCACGTATTATTCCCTCGATAACAAATACGTCGTCGACCTCGAACCGGGCTCTTACATGCCGCGGGATCTGATGGACTTCTCCGTCAAGGCGTTCTGGCTGCGCGAGGATGACCATCTGAGTCTACGCCATGAGGATGCTCGAAAGGGCTTTACCCGCACGTTTCTACAGTCCCGAGCCAAATTCGACCAGGAGCTCGAGGGGGACAAGACTCTTACGGCGCAGAGAAGGGACGTCAACAATTTAAGAACCCATATCGACAACTTCTTCTTCTTCGGCCAGCTTAGAGACCACTTGGACGTAAACTTCGGGATGGACGTCATCGCGCCCACCAAGGACGGCTCCGTCAAGGAGGGGTGGAACGGATATACCGTACTCCGGGGCAACCAGTGCCACCTCAAGGTCAACATCGGCTCGAAGAACCAGATATTCCCGCTCATGACCATCGCGGAAACCCTGGTCCACGAGATGGCACACGCCTATCTGATGCTCTTCTCGGCGCGGGACTGCGAAAAGTGCGACAAGGCCCGACTCAGCACCATCGGCATCCCGGGCGACGGCCACGGCCTCATTTTCCAGATGCTCCATCGCATCATGGTGACCACGATCCGCGAATGGGACGACAGCCTAAAGGACCTAGCCGCGAAGGACTGCCCCGGTCTACAGGTCAGCCAGAGCGCCCGGGCGCTGGCTCGCCAGGCCTACGGAGCCCTCCCTTCAGCCGAAAAGGATGCCTATAGGAAGCCGCGCAGCCTGCTCCAGACTCAGAGGGATCTGATCCGCATCACCGACGACGACGAGGTGCTCGTCGACCTGACCTTGCGCGACAGAGCAGTGAAAGCCGAGGAAGACATCCGCGTGAGAAAAAATCGTGTAAAGGAGAATGACAGGAAGCAGATGGAATTGCAACGCCTTGAAAGGGCAGCAAAGCGGACGGCCGAAGAGCAGCGATAGGTTCGGGAAGTTCAAGCGTGGGGCGACTGGATCTTTGACAAATAGCCCGCTCTGGAACAATTCCTTTCGTGGCATAGGATATGAGAGTTCTCCGCCAAGGCGCACTTCTAGCTGAAACCCGCTAACGCCGTCTTGGTGGCCATTCTGTCTTGTTCTTGGGTTCCTTGGTGATTTACGGCGATTGGATAGGGAAGGGCTGGCGTTTCTGATTGATTTTGAGTTAGACGGTTAAGACTTAACACTTCCATCCGGGATAGATAAAGTTCGATTGAATAGAATTATTCAACTATTAAAAATGACGAACAAGCCACATAGGCTTATCTCACGAGAGACTTGCCTTGTCCCTCAGCATCATTCCTACTTCGTACATCTGTTCAGCATCGTGTTGATTTAGTGATTCGTAAAAGATCGGCGCCGGGGAGCTCCTGTGGGTCTTGAGGCCGGATAGCTGCATTAACTATCGGGGTTGTGGAGAATGCTTGGCAACATTAGGGTGTCTTGGGGTCTAGCGGGATAGGTGCATCAACCACTGACAACTCGCGATCTTATCGTTGGATGAGAAGCTAGAATTACGTCAGGTCTTTGGGGTCTTCCGACTGGTATCAGGTCTACAAACAACACCAGCAACAGACGTATGGTATTGTGAGAGCTCTTTCCGTTTCCTGTTAGGCGTACTTACATACGCGTATGAATCTATTATTCAAGACGAGGGGAACCGAAATAGAGTATTTTATACAGTATGTTCACGGATTGAACAGCGATCCACTAGTGAGGAGTCTTATCATTTTGTCGTTCAATGCCGCTTGTTGTCAAGGACGAAGAAGACCTCGACGGTTAAGGTTCAGCCGATCGTACGGGGGGGTTAGCGAATGGGATGATGGGAGCTGAAAACCTGCCCTGGCCCCCAGCCTGTCAGAGTTACATCGGCCAGCGGCACGCTAGCTCAGGTAGGTCTGGGATATATATGTCCATGCGAACCTGTCCAGTCGTCCCATTCTCGTTGCCTCCATTTAGGAAGTATCCGAAACAACCTGGATTGACTGCATTCTTCATCTTTCAAACATCTCACCAGCCAGGTACGTACGATGCAGCCGGTGACCACCTACTTCCCCAGCATACACTACCTGACGTATGACCGGCGAGTTGCCTCGCAACTTCGAGCATTCAGGAGTAGTCACAAGGAAGGGCCCGTAACTATCGAAACACACGATCTCGCAAGTTGCACGTCACAAGTCTCGTCGGATCGGAAGATATCGCAAATTGCAGAGACTTTCTCCTGTTCTCTCGTTCTTGATGTGCTGTTCTAGACTACCTATTCCACCCAGAAACTAACTCGCCGTAATCCGCAAGAAGCTCCAACGGCATCAATTCACCGAAGATGAGCGCCCCGGAAGTCTCACACGGCCGCGGAGGCGCTGGCAACATCAGCCCCGACAACACCCAGTACGTAGATGGCAGCATCGTCCGCGAAGGGCCCCAGGGCAGCCACGGCGACGGCGCATTTAGCACGGGACGAGGAGGTACGCGCCAGAATTTTCTTCATCCACGTTCTCACCACCAATCCCCATCTCATCCCAACCCCCTTAACCCGCTCCAACCCATTTCCAAATCGCACGTCACGCAGCGTATTCAAATGACAATAACCGCCATCTCATCTCCTGCGAAGTATTGTGTGCGTACGCAATACAACAAAATAGAACGCGCAATGGCTAACCCCGAGCCCACGACAAAAACAGGCGGCGGCAACATCGGCGACGCAGGCAAGCCGCCGGGCCCGCGCACCGACCGGGACGTGGTGCCCGAGGCGGCGGTGCGTCCGTCGGCCGACGAGGACCATCACGTGGGCCGCGGCGGCGCCGCCAACGTCGAGCTCGGCTCTAAGCACCACCAGCAGAAAGGCCAGAAGGTCACAGACGGCAAGACGGCCGCCGGCGCCACCGGCCAGCACGTTGGGCTCGCCGACAAGCTGAAGAACAAGCTCATGGGCGTCTTCAAGAAATGAGTGAGGGCGAGGACGGAGTGAAGGGGCGAAAGGAGGAAGAGGAATGGTAGCGCGCGAGACCCCCGAAATGAGAAGGGATGAGAGGAAGAGTGGGGGGGCAGAGGGGACCATCTGTTGAACTTGCCTGTTCTATAGTAGGGTGGGTTCTGAGGGCAGTGATTCAGATGGATGGATTTTGCTTCGTTCCACGGAAGGGGAGGCAGATGTCGCACTTGGTGGGCCTGCGGAAATTATTTTACTTCGTCTCATATCCCGTCGGCTCTGCTGGCTGTTTCTCTGTTAGATTCCAATGATATCCTGTCGTTTTTTCCGCAACCCCGTTATGTACTGTTACGCTGGCTTTATGCCGAGAGATAGCTACCGCGATCGCTATACGGCTATCACTGCATTCAGACAACATTTTATTCGGGCTATTGCCCCAACTCCATTGTTATGAATTGATCGCAAGACTCAATTTGTTCACTATATGTTGGCTATCTACAGGTGGGGAGTATGGACAAGCAGGTACAAGCAAGGGTTCCACCTCGGGAGTTCAGACGCTAGCTATAACTTCGTCGCCCCACCGGCGAACCCCGGGCTCGAGAGGGACCATTTAGCCACCGAGGGCAGTGACGATAGCGTTGTACGCAGGCTTGGGGTTCCAGTTGGCGTCGAAGAGCAGAGGGTTGTTCTGTGCCCTCCAGGAGTCCTGCGGCACACAAGGTCAGCAGATCTGGTCCTTACACTCACGTGATGCAAGGAGAAAGAAAGATAGGAGTATCGGTCGAGGAAGACTCACGGGATCGCGGACACCCCAGACGGTGATGCCGACGCACTTGGGCTCGTTCATGCAGGCGTTGGTGACGGCGGTGTAGTCCTGGGGCGAGGCGCCGACGATGTCGACCTCGGTGAAGGCGACCTCCTTGATGCCCGGGGTGGCGGCGAGTGCGCGGATGGTGGCGGCCGCCTGGGAGGCGAGGCCCTGCGTCAGGTGGGCCTGCGAGCCGATGCCGTCGATGGGCACGCCCGCGTTGATCCATCTCTGCACGTTGCGGATCATGCCCTGCGTCTTGGCGTAGTTGGGCTGGTCGAGGTTGTAGTCGTTGATGTAGAGCACGGCGTCCGGGTCCGCGTCGCGCGCCGCCTGGAAGGCGATGCGCACGAAGTCCTCGCCCAGCACCTCCGAGAACACGGACCTCCGCAGGTTGCCGCTCTCGTCGAAGATCTCATTGACGACGTCCTGTTGCCGCGTTTGCTCGCGGGTTAGTGCGGGCCCCGTTTTCAATAGGGCTAAGAGGAGGAGAGGGGAAGGGCGGCGAGCTTTGGTCTGAGGGGGGGTTGACGAACCCAGTGCATGATCTTGCCCCTGTACCGCCCCATGACGGTGCTGATGTGGTTCTGGATGACCGAGGTCAGGGTCGCTCGGTCTCTGACGTTGTTAACCCAGCCGGCCAGCTGCGAGTGCCAGACGAGGGTATGGCCGCGGATGGTTTTGTTGTTCTGGACGGCCCAGTCGACGAGGTAGTCGGCTTGCGTCCATCTGAATTGGCCCTGCTGGGGCTGGATTTGCTGCAGACAGGATGTTCCCAAATCAGCCAAGTCCCCGCCGATCAAGCGATGGGGAAGCAATCCAGGGACGCGACTTGGAGCACATGAACCCTAGCTGACGGGTGCCAGCGAGGGACAGTCCCTCGCAACGCAAGAGGGAGAAGAGGGCCAAGGGAGAAACTGCGAACCGCCTAGTTAGGCTTTGACTTACGTCCCACTTCATGCTGTTCTCGGGCGTGACCTGGCCGAAGTTCTGCTGGATAATGGCGGCAGACCTGCCGGTCGTGAGCCGGCCCTGGTCCGTGCAGCTGCCGAAGTACGCCTTGCCCCGGGCCTTGATAAGCGTGTCGATGCTGACGGGTGCCTGCCTTTCTTCGACGGGGGCCGCCCAGGCGGTCAGGGGCGCCAGGAGGAGGAGGAGGAGAGCGGACTTCATTGTGAACTAGCTAATCGTGGAAGACACGACCTAATGTCCAAGTACCGAAGGAGATGGTTGCGTGCTCGAGGCCGTGAGTGAGCACTTGCACCATCTCATAGGGGGATGGGCTTGGTATTTATAATACCAGCCCTGGCCCGGACACGCGGCGGGACAACGGAAGCGAACGACATGCATGCTTCATGGTACGATGGGTACGAGCCCCCTGGGGATGCACAGCGGCAGAAATGATCCCGATGCTAAGGGGGTAATGTCCAGCTATAGGAAAGGACCAGAACTCGCTTTCCATAGTTGTTCCACGTCTCTGTGTACGTCTCCCGAAGATCCGGACCTGGCGGCAGGGAGTATAAAGAGCTTATTATGATATGTGTGGGGCTACCCTTTATTTATTACCCCATAACGAGATCGATCCGAGTAACGTTCCGCTATGGGGTACAGGTTAGATCGTGGGGATGCGAATTAGGCTAAACCCGGGATTCAGTAAGGCATAGACATTACGGCTTGCCATAGGGCCGCCTAGGTTTCGGGGTGAGCCCTCCGTATTAATCCTGTACTGGTTTTAAGCCACCGTGGAGTGGACTTCGCCTTGCTCGTTGATCCAAGTCGGCGGCGATCATCTGCCTCACTTGCACACATGTGGTAATGGTCCCAAAGGCAATGATTAGAGCAGGTATCCAGCCAGTCGTACGATTTTGCCTTGCCTCCGGCTTAACGATCAATCAGATCAAACGAGATTCAAATGCCTATACTCCCCCATATCCACCAGTTCCATGGAGAGGTTCCAGAACCTTGAACTGGAGAGATGAACAACCCTGTCTTGAGGCGGGAAGAATACATTTGAGCTGAATGCGGCTTCCTCATTGCAAGGATAAAAGGCTCATATCCGTACGAATAAACTGCATTGTTTCCCGGGGGTTTGCATCAGTTTTCTCGGAGCTGGAATTTGAACTGGAGAGATGGAACAACCTGTTTTGAGGCCGGAAGAAGACATTTGACCAGAATGCGGCATCCTCATTGCAAGGTTAAAGGGCTCATATGCGCATGAATGAGTGCATTGGTTCCCGGGGGTTTGCATCAGTCTTCTCGGAGCTGGAATCGAGCTTCGACGTGCCCGGATTACACAGCCGCTGGTTTTGTTTCCTTTTCTTTTGTTATCGAAAGAGAAGATTCGCGTCCAGTACTACGCTCCTCACCTATCCAGAACCTACCGTCTACTGCCTGTGTTTGACGGTGGAGTCATAGCGAGGACACACATCCTGTACAAGCCGTAGGACAGTCCGTCGTTCCCCCTCACAACTCCCCTAAGGTCCTATGAGGACATATTCCAGCCAGGCAGCCAGGTAGCCTGGCAGCAGGCCGAACGAACCAGCTAAAGTGTCGGCTCTAACTCTGAAGAACCCCTCAAAACGCAAACCTTCCTGGACTTTACCAGTACTTAGCCTTCCATGGCGTGTGACGATGATGTGAAGTTCTGTCGTGGTACTGTCGAATGGACGACCTCCTCGTGGTCACGTACGTCGAATAGGGGCAGATCAGCCATGACCTTTCTAGAGAACTTGACAGGGCCCTGCAGCGCTTCAAGGGAGCCTTCGGCCATCGCAAGAGACCCTGCCGTGAGCCGTGGCAACCTGTGGAAGAGGATGTCTCTGTTGCAATTGGAGGCACTTACTTCGATAGGAATGGTATATCCAAGGGGCCACAAAAGCTCGGCAAGGCAGGTGGTATAACGGGGCGCTCTGGTTTTCGAAGACGCACTCAAGAATTGCCCTGAGGTTTCGTGAAACGCCTAAGGGCCATTAGGGCTGCTTGCCGCATTGTAGCCCATATTGCAGACCGAGCGAAGGTGAGGAATAGCAACATAACCTTTTCCGGAAAGGAGTCGACTGTTACCGAGTACTGACACCCGGGTTGAGAGCATGGAAGTCTTAAGGCAAACATGTCCGGCCTGGCCGTACTGATCTGCTGCAATTGTGACTTGGTGCTGGCCGTTGTAGAGGCAGAGGGAGAAGCATCAAATATACGTGCTTCCCCTAACCGGCATCGCTCCCGAGATCCTGTTGCGTCTACCAGAAGTAGCGCAATACTTATTAGGATCCTATAACGAGCCTGTGTCTGGCTATCACCGAGTCGCCCACCCTTTGCCGTATGCGGATAACACCTCGTCCGAACGGCCAACTGGAGCGGGAAGATCTTTCGATATCGAGCATGGTCGCGGCCGATGTTTCCTCGAATTGGTAAGAAGCGGGAAACAAATCAATCCCGTTACATGATCCACCCAGCACCGACGGGGCCCGAACGTCAGGAAAGGAGAGAGGAAATTACAAGAGTTTGCGGGGTGTGGCAGATGTCAGATGTACGCCATCAATAGTTACTGGTCCTTGGCTCCAGCGATTATGAGGCTATGATGCACTTGCATCTGCATGTGGGTGTCCAGGAATCAGGAATGGACAAAGCAGCTTAGGGGTAACTTTTCCACACTGGCCATGTTATACGTCTAGAAAACCCACTGTGAATATAAGTCTTCACTAGCAATAGTGGCCTTCCCCCACCCGTTCTTCAACGGTAGAAATTAGCCAGGCAGGTAAGATGTAGAGGAACGCTCAAGTGATCCATAACTATGGCGATTTGTGGCTGATAAAGTGAAAGAGAGGGTGAAGGGAGAGGGTGAAGATGATGGCGGCTCCGCCTTGTTTCCCCACAGTGTCATCACAAGCCAAAAACCACCGCTACCATGAGGTCCCTTAAGAACCAACCTGTTTTCGTCCTAGGGTCACTGGGCAGAAGACCTAAGTACATAGTATAGCTCTAGTGAGGTCGGCGAGGTCGGCGAGGGCGGGAGGCGGGGCTCGAAAGCTGTTGGTAGCAGTAAAACGGACAATATCAAGGCAATGCCCGCCCCCGAGTTGCATTCGTGAAATGACTTTCTTCCTTTCCGATGTCGATTTCACCTTCTGACTTCCCTTCGAACCCGCTTTTCCAGATGACCGCGAAAGCGTTTTATCCGGAACATCAGCCCACGAAATCATACGGTACGTGTGCTGTACGACGGACAACAACTTTTGCAGAGCTCATTGGGGAAACAATCGAATGATGGATCGTCGGTCGGTCACTGAGGAATTAAAAGGCGGTGGTCATTGAAGGTCGAAAGCATCCGACAAAACCTTCGACCGAGGTTACAGGAGCCCGACCGTCCCGTCATTCCAAGGGAAGGATCGCGGAACTGAGAAGGCTGACAGAAAGCTTGGAGCTTGGACCCTTGGGTATCTACGCTAAGAGCACTACAGTAGCGTATCCCATGGACCTTAGCACCTGCGAGGTTTCGAGGTCAAGACTTTAGCGCTTTGGGGTTTCTACTTGTACTTTCATAGGGCCTAATAACTTTCCCCAGCCAGGGGAGCGTCATCTCTCTGTGGGCGGCACGACGTCAAAAGTCCGTCCTCCAATCCTTCGGAGGAGGTAGCTACCTACATCTGAGGTACATACCACTCTTGTCTTCGAAGTACTAATTCACTTACACGTAATAATGGTCCCCCGGAATGAGGACCAGCACAGGCGGCCGCCACACAACCGGCGCTTACTCTCCGTTCAATCCACCAACTCCAAACATTCCATCATCTCGCACTCATCATCTTTTGAAGCTGACGATGAACGATCTACGTCGTCCGAATCACGCATAATGAGTCCGAGAGGCAGCATCGACAGCGGCGACCCCGTGAGGCGCTACCCGGGTGAAGATATCAGACCGACGAGCAATAAAGAACTGGCCGGGTGGTATATGTACGCCTTCGCCGCCGAAACATATGTCATATGTGGTAAGTTTTTTTTTCCCCGTGTTTCTCCATCCAATAGTAGATGCTAGTCGAACGGTGCATGCTAATGAATCCGTAGCTATCTGTAAGTAGCCCTCGGTCCGAATAATCAGACATCTTGCTCAACTTCCCCTCATCCGATCCGACATGATGTTGTCTAATCAGAATATCCGTCCGCGTGTGCTTGACTCACATGTTGCGGAATAGCCTCTTTCATTCCGATCTTACTAGAAAGCTTAGCGAGGGAGAATGGCGTCCTCCTATCCGATCATGCGACACCCTGCGGCGACAGTACGAAGAAAAAGAACGGCTCGCATGACGAAGGCCAATGCGTCGTCACCGTGCTAGGCATTGAAATCAACACGGCCAGCTTTGCCATGTACACCTTCAGCATCAGTGTTCTACTCCAAGCTCTGCTGGTGGTTAGTATAAGCTGTGCAGCCGACCACGGCAACTATCGAAAGCGCCTGCTCTTGACCTTCGCCTGGACCGGAAGCTTCTGCGTGATGGCCTTCATAATTGTCTTTAAGGACATATATATCCTTGGCGGGTTGTTGACCATCGTGTCCAACACCGCATTCGGCGCCTCGTTCGTGTTGCTGAACTCCTTCCTCCCCCTGCTTGTACGCCATCATCCGGAAGTCAAGGCGTCTACGGCAGGTATGGTGGCGGCGAGCGAGACCCAAGGAAACGGCGGGGTTTCTGAGTCGCCCGAAGAGCCATCAACACGGCCAAAGCCCCAACGGAGCGGCTCGGACACGACCCTGTTGCCGCCCGCCGATGAGGATGCAGAATCGCTGCGCTTGCGGCGTTTGCCCACCCGCGAAGAGCTGACCTCCATTGAACTTCAGCTGTCGACCCGAATCTCGGCCAAGGGGATAGGAATCGGATATGGGGCCGCGCTCTTCGTCCAATGCGTATCTATCTTGATGCTAGTAGCGATGGGCAGTTCGACGTGGTCGCAACGCGTCGTGCTCTTCTTCATCGGGGCATGGTGGACGGTATTCACGATACCCGCGGCCCTATGGTTGAGACCGAGACCCGGACCGCCTCTTTCACACGATGGTGGGCGAGGAGCACGAGCGTGGATATCCTACATCGCCTACTCCTGGAAAAATCTATTCCGAACGATTAAACTAGCAGGTCGCCTGGTTGACATTTGCCTCTTCCTCGCTAGCTGGTTCCTAATATCAGATGCTGTCGCGACGACCTCCTCGACCGCTATCCTCTTCGCCAAGACCCAGCTGGGTATGAAGCCGTGGGCTCTGGGAATGATCAACGTCATATCCACGACGACTGGCGTCATGGGTGCTTTCAGCTGGTCCTTCATTTCGAGGCATTTCAAGCTGAAGCCCCATCAGACCATTTTGGGTATCATTGCCGTTTTCGAGATCATTCCCATCTATGGCCTTCTTGGGTACCTGCCCTTTGTACAGCGCTGGGAAGTTATGGGTCTGCAGCAACCGTGGGAGATGTACCCCTTGGCTGCAGTGTACGGGCTTGTCCTTGGTGGTTTAGGCTCGTACTGCCGATCGCTGTACGGCGAGCTCATCCCTCCCGGTTCCGAGGCCGCGTTCTACGCGCTATATGCCATCACGGACAAGGGGTCCAGCGTTTTCGGACCCACCATTGTTGGTGCGATCATAGACGCCTCTGGCGAAATCCGACCGGCCTTTTGGTTCTTAGCGGCCCTAGTTGGCCTACCGGCGCCTATCATCTATTTCATCAATGTCGAGCGAGGCAGGTTCGACGGGGAGAAGCTTGCTGAAGTTCTCCAACGCTTCAAGGGCCACGAGAATGTTGGGGTTGAGGTGCCTCAGGACGCAGTCGAAAGCCTGGGTATGCTTGCAGCATACGATGGAGACGACGAGGATAACATGGAGCGGCAAGAAAGGGGGTAGCAATGATGGTCGGAATATAATGGTCACGTATGCGGCTTAATACATTTCTGGCATTTCAGCGGTGGCGTTGGGTCGGCCCATGAGAAGCTTGCTCCCTGGATACGTCCATGACCAGGAACTACGGTGCAAACAATACACATGCCAGTGCATTGAATGCTATCGAGCAGAAATGGCCCAAAAGCCATGGCCGGTTGAGCATGGTTTATTGATTCCACGGAAGACAACCTCGTTCGATTGGTTGCAGTGACAGCGGGGGGTATAATTCACAGTGCTAAACCAATGGCATGTAATATCACCAGCAAGCGTTGGTCCGTTGTATCCAGCAGGTAACGAAAGCTACGCACAGGCGTTCGCGTCCCTGCCTGAGCACACCGAGCATCGTGCAAGAATTCCACAGCCAGCGACACAGGGGGTTGATGTGCCACATCGCGAGCCGGACGAGTCAGGAAATGATCATGGCGTCGGAGAAGTGAGGGCCACAATCAGCAGCACCGTATCACCGCCGTCCCTCGTATCGCGCATACGACAGGCAGCTTCCTCCCGCTGGGGTATCTACCTACCTTGCCAAATATGGCATGGAATCACCTAAAATCTCTTGGGGGTGGAGATTATCCACTTCCAGGGGTTCATCCTTCGTTTTCTGTATGGCCTTTATCTCCTTTTAGCGGGCTCGGCTTTACGCGACTAACTACATGCTCATACCGGGTGGCTAACTACCTACTAGCTCGTGCTCCTCCAGTTAGTAATAATAAAAAGCAACTGTCAGTCTGTGCAAATGGCTAGCATCGCGCGACTCTGATCATACCTGGGTATCCTGTAGCAGTTCCGTCTTTCATCTAGCTGCTGCTTAATCTGGTGGTATCTTGCGAGCTCTTTCATCTTCAGCAGGAATATCCCATCTTATCTGGGATTTGACGGGACCTAGAAGTGCCTTAGCTAATGTACTAGGCACTTATTAGTACGCAGCTAGGGCTTATTTACATACCTGAAATTCAGGTACTACCGTTCTCCGTCGCGTGGCATGTACCTAGCGGAGTACCTAAATAGATACTGGGAACGGAGCAAGAACGCGCCAAGAAACCAGTCTCTGTCCCCCATCCTTCCCCCCGCCACCTTTTTCCAAAGCTTACCCTGACCTTCTTTTCCATCCAAGAAACGTGTCGCAACATAAACGACGACCGTATCAACATCATTGGTCCGAGTTCATCGTCCCTCCGAGCTCTTATAGACTTGCTTTTAGCATAAGGGAACCCACCTAGGCTGGGTTTGCTGGCTTGCGCCTAAAGAATATCGGTTGCGACAGACAGACACAGCGCCACGGAGGAAACGGTTTCCCTTCTCCCCGTTTGGACAATCAAATCCGTCTCTTCGTCCGATATCGTCAAAACTATCGCGTCGATCACCATTGGCCTTAACCTTCATCATCCAGTTTATCCTTCATCTGGAGAGAGACATCGCAACCTCACCGCAGGATGGCGACCGCGCGCAAGCGACCCCGACCCGACGTCGAGGAGACCCAGGCGGAATGCCCCTTCACTGTCATCCACCCCGATCCGAACGAGAAGCAGAAGAAGGCGAAGCGGAGAAGGCAAGACTCCGAAGGACAGACGCCCCCGCCCAAAGTCCTGCTACAACCCTCCCCCTTTTCGCCCATGGGTAAATTCAAAGACCCCAATAACACGTTAGATCGTCACTACCAGGTTCAACCTTTCCAAAAATGGGTGGATATGACGCGGTACAACAGTTTCGTTCGTAGGTACAGCCACTCCTTCGCAGCTTAATCCCGCGTGCTAACCGTGTCGCTCTAGTTAATGGGGTGAAATACTACAGCGAAGGCTTCATCTTCGTCGCCAATAGCTCGACTATAGAGCGGCAAAAGAATCCCAACGAGGCCCTTCAACCCAGAAAGAAGTCGGACGACGATTGGGTAGCCCGGATCCTCGAGATCCGGGCGAGCGATGAGCATCACGTCTACGCTAGAGTGTACTGGATGTACTGGCCCGACGAGCTACCGGCCGGGACGCAGGAGGGAAGGAGGACGATCCAGGGACGGCAGTCATACCACGGCCAAAACGAGCTGATTGCTTCGAATCACAGTAAGCTTACATATCTCATCCGCCTGTTTTGGATGCTTGATAGCGGTAAGACTAACTGATCCCAGTGGATGTTATCAACGTGGTCAGCGTCACGGCAGCCGCCACGGTTAACCAGTGGGACGAGACGAACGAGGACGAGGTTCAGCCCGCCCTCTACTGGCGGCAGGCATTCGACGTCCGTAGCATGGAACTCTCGGTGAGTCGGGGAATGCGAGTCTTGGTCAATACCATTGTTTCTTTGCAGCTAACGGGCCCCTAGTCTGCCGAGCCGCGCTGCAGATGCAACCGCCCCGAGAACCCGGACAAGAGACTCATTGGCTGCACAAACAGCGAATGCAAGAAATGGCTACATGATGACTGCCTCGTCCACGAAGCCTTGCTGAATACCTATAGGCGACTCGGCACCGACAAACCTCACAAGCCGACACCCATCAAGGAAGAGCAGGAGAACGGCGAAGAACCCAAGCGGCCTCTTAGTCCGAGCGAGTCCGGCGCCGCGCAGACTGCCCAACAGTCGATTGACGTCAAGCCCGAGGACCAGCGGGCCACGATTAGGCTTGGCGACGTCGAGAAAAACGGCACCGCCGCCAAGATCGAGGAATCTATGACGGTCGCCGTCGCGTCGGGCACGGAGTCGAAGAAGAGGGGACGCCCTCGCAAGTCGGAACCCGGCGACCCAGGCACGGCCAAGCCGTACGAAGGACTCTTCGAGGCTTTCATCATGAACGACATCAACCCTCCCACACTTGAGATCAAGGATCGCCGCGAGAACGTCACCGGCGGTGAGAAGAGATGGATGGAGAGGATCAACTGCATTGTGTGCGGACACCAGATTCACTAGCGGCGACGGGGGACACGACAAGGGGGCAGGAAAGAGCAGCCCGAGCAAGAACAAGCTGAGAGCAAGCAACACGGGAGAAAGCTGCGGCGGAGTCTGCGTACTTCCGTGGCTGGCCGTTCTAAAGCCAAATGTGCTACGTGTGCCGAATTCACCGAGGGGTCTGCAAGAACTTCCTACGGTCCCGACGCCCTCATATCCAAAACCAGCCGCGACAACTTTGTACTCCAAGACCTGCCAAATGCGGCACATCTCTCCCCCGTTGTTGCAGAGAGAGGTTACCATAACATCAGTCACACCATTATCTTACGTTACCGTCTGCGCTCTGCTTCGACGCCGTACATATTCTACGTTGCTTCATTGCTTTTTGAATCCTCTACGTGGAGGCCTCGGATTCTTCCGTGTTGGGCGTTTAGGAGAAAACTTTTTGTTTCTGCATCCACCTGTTCCAAGCCTGAAGAGGGTTATTGCAAGTTTCCATTCATCATGATGATGACTCTTTTCTCTTCGCTTCTTAGTCCGGTGGGGAAAAGAAAATGACTGTGAGAGGAAGCGGGCTAATTCTTCTCCGTCTTCCGGTCCAAGATGATTGCTGGTGTATCTTGGAATCCATTAAGGAGACCTCCAAGAGAGCAACTTGGTCGGAAAGTGAGCAGTAAATCGTGGGAGAATGGCAGAGGAGAGAGAACCGACTCGCTGGACGGCTTATAGGAGCCCAATTGAGGGTGTGGACAGGTGGAAAGATGGGAGGATGGGCAGAAGGTAAAATTCTGGAACAGCAGAAGAGCTCTATGACTTCGTACTTCCTCCGTTGGGTGCTTAAGCTGAAGGTGGGGCCGGTTATCACTCGGGTTGCTTGTATATATGTAGTGCAATATACTTCGTCTGGATTCCCCTTGTATTCATATTTGATCCAACACGAGACTTTGGGGGGAAATGAATAAGAAACAGAGAGATCTTAAATACGGCTTCGGGACAAGCCGCCAGCCAAGGTTAGGGTAAGAGCTCTCTTTATTGCACATGCTCTCTGACTGATACCCGATACCTGATACCTGATAACTGATACCTGATACCTGATACCTGATACCTGAGACCCACCGACCCCCACCACGAGTTACCCAAGCTAACGCTAACTTTCTGGCGACCCCCCCCCTTTCTAAGTTCAACCTCCATGCCCAGCAATCCCACACTTCTTCATACACGGCTTTCGGCTAACTAACTAATACCCCGACTACGACTGCTAGAGAAACCGAATTTCACCGAGGACAAGCAGACAAATACATCCATCACCATGGCGTCCGCCGCCGATCCCTTTGACTCGGCTCTGTAAGCATCACCCGGTTGCTCACTTGCCCCTCCATCCCCTTGGGACCCCCTTACCTCCCTACCTGGCTGTCCACGGAGTGCAACCCGCTCCTCTCCAGCAGAGGCGTAATAATGTCAAGCTCTCCCAGCTGACCCCTTGCACGCAGCGACCTCCTCCGCCGCCTGAACCCGAAGCACACGACAGCGCACCTCAACAGTCTCATCAGCCTGGCGCCGGACCTGACGGAGGACCTGCTGTCGTCGGTGGACCAGCCGCTCGCCGTGCGCCGCTGCCGCCAGACGGGCCGCGACTACCTGCTCTGCGACTACAACCGCGACGGCGACAGCTACCGCTCGCCCTGGAGCAACGAGTTCGACCCGCCGCTCGGCAGCGGTGGTGGTAGTGGCGGTGGGGGGGACGGCGCCGGCGACGCCAGCGGGGGCGATGAGGCAGCCGCCGCGGGCGCCCCCAGCGACAAGGTCCGCCGCATGGAGGTCCGCGCCAACGAGGCCTTCGACGTCTACCGCGAGCTCTACTACGAGGGCGGCGTGAGCAGTGTGTATTTCTGGAACCTGGACGACGGTTTTGCCGGCGTGGTGTTGTTGAAGAAGGGTGAGTTGGATGGATTTCAACACCTTTTTTTACTCACTATTTTTGGTGGATGGTCGTTCATTAGAGGGCATACCTCTTCAGGCCCTTGCCGAGCGGAAGTGGATGTTGGCTGGGGTGTCTGAACCCTACTTCCTGGTTCACATAACTCCCCCCCAATTTAGCAGCGGGAATGGCTGTACGGATGGTGCTGCGATGCTGGTCAGCTGCCCATGCTATTTCTGGTCCTGCCCCGGCAGACACTTGGGTCAGGTTACGCTACATCTAAGACACATGATCTACGAGCAAGGAAGTAGTGTCCTTATGTACAGATCCCTGGTCTTTGATCCCGCATCTGAGACCACAGTACTTGCCTTTATGTGGAAGGATAGCGGATTCAGAGGCTTTGACTCACAGGACACTGCTGCGTCCCGTCATCTAACATTTACTACCGAGGGGACCATTCTGTCCATTCACACATTTTTACAGATATATCCACATACTGACGACAGAAAACTAGTGGCTACACCTGGCACGGCCAGCGAGGGGACCTGGGACTCGATCCACGTGTTCGAGGCCATCGACCGGGCACGGTTCACGCAGTACAACCTAACCTCGACGGTGATCCTGTCGCTAGCCAACACGGGCGGATCCGACTCCGCACTAGGCGAGATGGACCTGTCCGGCAATATGACGCGGCAGATCGAGATGGAGCTGCCCGCGGAGACCGAGGAGCAGCAGATCGCCAACATCGGCCGGCTCGTCGAGGACATGGAGCTCAAGATGCGCAACCTGTTGCAGGAGGTCTACTTCGGCAAGGCCAAGGACGTCGTCGGCGACCTGCGCTCCCTTGGCAGCCTCAGCGAGGCCGGGCGTGACAGGGAGGCGCAGCGTGAGCTCATTGGGAGTATGCGGAGATGAAGTAGATATGACGAGATGGAATGAACATGATGGTGACGATGTCGATCAAGTGTCCCGGGTTCTTCCCTCGTCAGCCTGCCCGCCCGCGAGATGACTAGAATTTTGGGGGCCGGACATAGAAGGAGGTCCTCTCAGGAAAAAAAAGAAAGAAAGGTGAAACCGGATTCGGTGCAACAAAAAAGAGGAGGGAAAGACAGTCTCGCCTTCCTAGGCAAGAAAGGATAAAGGACGACCAGGTAACCCAGAACCCAGGAGCAGATCTGGCAGTAACTCCGAGAGAACTGCGTATAATTAACCGCTAAGGAGGGGCGAGTCTCAGATCCCGGGAACGTGCCGGCGTCTCCGATGAATGTTTCTGTGTCACCTTGGCTCATGGGAGGGGAAGGCAAACACGCAGTGGCGTCCGTGTCTCGTGCTTCCCGAGATATGCGAGTGCAAAACGTGAGATAGATGTAGAGCTGACTAGCTAAGCTCCCTAGCTATCCTGTCTCCTTCCCCATATAGGAAAGCGACTGAGCGTGATTTGTTGGATGCCTCTCATTATTCGCTGTTTGGTTTCTTCTTCTGCGTAGTTAACTGTCCCCTCCTAGTATAGAGTGGAGAGAGATGTCATGTTCCTTGTTAGGTTCCCCTCCCTAGGTATGCAAATATTGACTCTAGCCCGCCTCCTGTCCTCTGAGTGTCTAGGCAGATGTTGTGGCCTTGTTCTTCTAAGCCGAAGCAACACGTGGGGGGCGATCGGTCTCGACACTAGGGTTTACCTGGTAAACCGGCCATAGGAACGTATAATCTAGAAGGCGGAGTTGGCGAGCCGCTTTCTGTAGCGCGGGGGAGTCCACTAGCCCAGCCGAATCGGATATTCCGATGCCCCCTTCCCATTAAGTGCCTGTTCCCCGACGATAGTCTCCCCGTTGCTGCCGCTATATGCCGGTTGTGAACCAGGGGTTGTCGCATTCGTCGGGACATCCGGACAAGGAATATCCTTAGAGCTGGATGCGGGTTGTCAGTTCAAATAGGAATATAGAGAGAATTATGTTAAAAATGTAGATCTGCTAAAAGCAGCCACGAGATGACATGTCGGTTTATACCTGATAACATACACATATAACAAATATATGGCTTGTGTTACCGCTGGTATAATTATATATGTGCTATTCACCACGCACCTGAGCCTACTGTTATCATATTTGGCTTGTTAGAATATAAACCCCTCTTTATCCCGCTCAGCCACCGTGGAAGCAGTTCCTTCTAGTCTAGTAAAGTTTGACTAACCACACGGGGGTTTCTCCTTGGCTGATATAGCCTAGACCCATCTGCTCCTGCAAGCCTAGGGCCACAACAAAGCCCTTTCGACAAATCACCACATCTGCCCACAAGAACTACAATGCTCCTCTATGGCATGCGCTTGTTCGTAGTCGAGTTAGCGAATCCGTCTTGCAACTCGGCCATCCAACAGGGGGGCTCTTTCGGTGAACTCCTAGACGTCTATTCGTTCGGGGTACCCTCCTCAAGGGCTCCGATCTGACTAACGAAGTTCTCCTAGTGACATTTTGTCCGAGCACGATATAGCAAAAGTATCTCTTTAGTCTGGAGTCTAGTTCCAGGACTCGTCGGGTCATATGTTACCGGGGGGTTGGCGGGGGTAGGTAGGCATATAGCCGTCAGTATGGCACGACCTCTATTGCAGACGTTAATGGCAATGTTTTAATCTCGCGAGGTTGCACACAAGCACTAGTCATCCTAACGAGAACGCTTTTCCAATTGACGCAGGGGTCTTGCTCTGAAGAGTAGGATAAAGTCGTATATGTGTTCGGCGTCCCGACTTTTGAGCAACAGCTCTACATGAAGCAAGGCTGGACATGCCGAGAGCAATTCGGTTTAGTGAACCCGAGTGGCGCTGGGTTTTCGCGAATAGAGGCGGTGGATCATATGTGGCTGGTGCTTGGCTGAAGTAATCACGAAGTTCGCTTGAACCTATGGCGCGTCGTCGCTGCATTGCAACTGTAATAGTGACCAACGTCGTCCAATGGCATGTCTAGTCACATATAAATATGCGCTCCTACCACACATACCTTCCAATTATGCACAGACGCTTACTAGGGAAGCACGTTGTGCCAGTCTCCCATCAGACGTTTGAAAATAGTCTTTAAGCATAGTCGAGCACCTCCCTCCCGTTGTGGCGTAGTTGAGACATAAAGGGCAGGTTGATCCGGAGAGCGTCATAATGTCGTCTCGGGCTCGAAAGAGCATAACGCAACAGCGAATGGTGGGCGACAGGACCTAGTTTAACACTACACATTACCTAGGAATAGGGGCGCTGACGGAAGAGACTACATCTTACCTAGTAAGCCGAAGATGACACTGTTAAAGCCACCTAGACACTATACAGCAACGCTAACTCGTAATGATACCGCTACCCCAAAGATACCTACCTATACACGCAATGATTTCAGCCTCTCCATATGGACGCCATGTGGGCGTGGACACAGGGCGGACGGAATCGGAGAGTGGCGTGCTCATGTGTATGCACCTTGCTGAGACCACCGGGATTCTGAACGCACGTGGCAATGTATTTCCCGACTCCTACCCAATCTGAGAGCGTGATTTTTACCTTGTCCACTCCAGCCGTAGGTCCGCCTTACCTTCGCTCATCCCCGAACGTGAAAGTCCACCCTAACCCACCGCCGGAAATGGGAGAATAAGGACGCGTCACATGAGTCCAATAGTTCAACGTATAGTCTCAGAATAAAGGCCCGTCCACAACTCGTCGAACACTGAGCTAGAGTGCACCGGAGGGGCGCGTCGTCGTAACCGGCAAGGCTCAGCGACATATTTCGACCTCCGCTGACGCTGGCAGATGGCACATTTGCGCGGCTTTTCGAGACCTCTCTGTGACAGCTGAGGGCATTACCTAACGTATGTGGCTAATATCGCATCCGGCGCCGCCGAATCGGCTAGTTAGCGTCCGTTTCGTGCCATGAGAACGGCCATTAGATAAAAATAATACGAAGATGAAGTAGACGGGGACGTGTAAGGATTTTTGAAGAGTTCTTGAAAACGGCTCACAACTTGGGGCCATACTTGAACAAGGCATAATGCCGTATAGAACAGGATCCCTGTACGTTCCGCTTTGATACGATACGTTTGTCACTTATTGGCATACCCTTATACCCTTATACCCTGTTGCTGGTCCGGTAAACGGAATCGATCCTATTCGTTCTTGGCAACTGCTGAAATGTCTCGAGCGTTGTTCATCCTCGGGGCGTCACATTCTTCGTATCGCTAATGAGCTGTGTATATCGGTAAGAATTAGTAGGGCGTCGAGCAATGCGCGACGACGAATCCTTGAATGACACGATGGAACCATGCCACGCTCCCTAGAGAGGGAGGTTAGGATGGAAACTCCTCGCCCTCGTACCTCCACCAATTACCATGTGGCAGTAGTTGGCGAGCCTCTCTGTGCTGTGGCAGATCTCTAGGGTTTTCGGGGGGGGGGGCCTCTTAGACGAGGATAGAGCTTGTAAGGCAGCACTACGTTGACCGGTTGACCTGGCATGCTGCTTCTGGCTCCTGCGGGACGAGTTAGATGAATATCAAGTTCCGGTTCTGTGGGGCATCCTGCAGACGCAATAACCCAATAGAACCACGTCGACCATAGTGGAAGTCGTCTGAGATAGGTGAACCGCATGGACGGTATGTGCAATTCTAGTCTGATAAAGCGGTCAGCCCTGCTGGCTAACACTGTATCTAGGTCAGCTCTTGCAGCTGAAACGGAAATAGGGCTACCAAGCCTTGCCTGGCGCCTTGGTAGCTGAACGCCACAGATGCCGGAACCTATGGAAGACGGCACAGCTAATGAGCTGAATTTTAAGAAGGTCAAACGAGTTTCGGGGGGATTTGACCGAGGGTGCGAATCCCCCTTGCCTTAGCAGCCCCTGATAAGGCTTGTAGCGGGAATATTCTATAGGACGGGCGGACTAGCGATGGAGTACTTGACTGCCTCATTGTCAAGCTCGGGTGTTCCGAAAAACTGGCAGAGCCCGCTGAAGAGAATAGCAGGAACTTATCAGCCTGGTGACAGGATAATTCGGTGGCCGAGTAAAGAGCTCGGATAATTCCGTTTCACGGCTGTGATGTTTTGTCGCAGAAAGAGAGCCAAGGATGCATGCGCAATGCTTACGCGATAGGTTTTCGCCAAGACCGAAGGATAAGACGAACAGATTGGCTGATGAGATTGCACACATGCAGCAAGGTAGGTAATGGGTCGTGCAACCGTGCTGAACAGTAGGCTGCTGCAATGGAAGCCTTCTAGAAGCCGGAGCCCATCCCCTTGTTCTTTGGATGACGAGGGGGGCTTCCAGGGTTTTCCTTGGAGCGACCAGCAGCCCTGATACGGACATGCGGGATCATCATTAATCAGGGTCGCAAGGTGGACACAGGGGATACCCGTTGCAGCCGGCAATGACCACGTTGGACCGCCTCCCGCCCTTGCATCGAGAAGAGCCAGGGCCAGCAGACAGCGCACTCCCAGGCGCATCTGCCCAACGCTTCCGCGCTTTGATTCGATGATGGCTGCAGCGCTGTAGATAGAGGATATCCGGGTAACGGAGATGGCGACGGATGGGCCAACATATGAGACGCCTGCAACATCGCACGGCAGGGCGGTTTCGGCGCTCTACGGTAGTTGACTAGAAAGCGACCTTCATATGGCGGGGTTAGGGTGAGCGATGAGTGTACCGTGGACGTGCGAGTCCCTGGATAACTACCTGGGGTACTTCGTGTGGAGCCGTGAACGGAGAAGGCTTTTGCGAAGTGGCGTGCCTGTCTGTCTTCCGAAGAGACCGATCCTTGCGCCGTCGCATGTCTGGTGATGAGGTTTATCACGCGGCTACGCATAGAGCGGTATAGACAGGACAGTCTTACCGTTTGTTTGGCATTGCCTTCAAACCAGCCATGCTTATGGGCGCTATTACGGTGGACCATCTGCGTACTGTACCCAGGGTATGGGTGGGCAGGGCGACCTGGAGTGCATTGCCTGAACAGTACCTACTTAGGTAGGTAGGTTGTCGGACGATGCGATTATGTTTGGAGAGCTGGTGAGACTGACGGGCGAATGTCTTAACACAAATAACGACAAGAGAGCCGACTTTTCGAGTTCAAAGGGCCTGGAGGAAAAGCCAAGTGTTTGAGACAGTTTAGATGTGGATGAAAATGACAAAATGATTCATCGAAATGCCTGAGACATTACCTGGTTGAGGGGCTACCGGCTGTATCAGGCTTCCTTTTCAGTTACCATACTGTAGTCTTCCGAGTCTAGTCTAACTAATAGCTGGAACCCCTAGAGGGCCCCCCGGCATCCCACCATGCAATTAGCGACGTTAGTACTACATACTCGTGGATACTAGGCATGTAGGTGGTGGTACATGAACGACGAGAAGCATCGAAATCTCTCGGGATACGTATTTTGAGAATGCGAAGCCGAATTGTTGCGTCATGACCCTGTAAAATAGAAACACAACCTGACATATGCATGAATACAGTCCGGTGATCGTACATGTCGAGTTGAATTCGATTTACAGGGGAAGTTCCAGCATTGGTCCGCTTCGCGTCCCCGGGCCACGAAGTACCGCGCTTAGTATCGTTGGAGTATCTTGATCGATTGCTGACAACCCTCCAAGATGTCGGCTCCCCTACGTATATGTATGTGCACCGAGTACACACCCACACACGCGCACACACATACTGTAATTACTATTAAGAATGTAGTTGAAGCCCCTTTATGCTACCTAGATAGATATATGGCTGCCAAGAAGTAGCCAAGCCTACTTTTGGATGCAAAATACTCACATCGACTAAAAAGTGTTATGTTGCCTACCTACTGGATTTAACACTCTGCATATAGTGTAATGTAAGAGACACGAAACTTGGAAGCCGGAAGTACATACTACTACCACCTCTTTAACATACCTAGCTGCCTATCTAAGCATAACAAGACTGTGCCCCCTTTTTGGCGGGGGGCTTGATACGACGTATACTGCCTGCACTCAATCATACCCCCCATTGCGCATGTATTTCACCGGCACAAGTAATCGTCGTCCTATACCTTAGCCTCTCGTCAGTCGAGTCTTTCTATACGTCAGCCATATGGGTATCTCGACGTTGATAATTGTCAGTTTTCAATTCTGCACATGGAAGTCGTACTACAGACCTATAACGACTCTGGAGTCTACACCTCTTGCCTGCCTCCTGTAGTACCTACACATACAGCAAGCAAACACGTGGTAGGTTTGCAGTATACACATGTATATACATACCTAACTACAAGCCAGGGTAGTCTAGCAGCAGCAGTAGGAACAGCCATGCATACTTAGGTACATTAGTTAGAGAAGAGCACGAGCTACGTCGGGTCCACAAAGCCGCCGACAAGGATCAGCCATCTAAGTTTATATTCTCCACCTTCTTTCCAACTTCTCAAAGCCTCTCTGGGCCCCTCCGGTCTTCGAACGAACAATAAATAAGAAGTTGTCGCCTCCTATCCAGATTAGAGCTCCACGCTCGTCTTTCGTGCATTCGTGCCAATTTGGGCTGGATCCTGGCTAGTCACATTAACGCCTGTTCTCCTCTTTCCTCCTGCCTTTTCCTTGCCTAGTCCTCCCCGCCGTACGTCCCCAGCAAAAACAGGGCATATCATAAAATATCCCCCGTCAGTCAATAGCTCGGAATCCCCCTGCACAGCGCTCCGCCCACTTTGTCCGAACATATTCATAGCACATCTTTCGCCGGACTGTTCCCGAGGCCGCCCGTTCTTCCCCAGGACCTCATCTGGTCCAATAATTGTTCGAATACCTCCAAGGTCGTCGAGCTGCCTCGCTTGAGGTCCCCTCCATACGATATTACCTAATAGTAGTCTCGCCTGCCAGTTGCGTCAGCAGAGAATCTGTTCGTTACGAACTTGTTCCTCATCAAGGTCTAGCATTCTGTGATGGGAGTTGAGATCGGAATATAATCCCTCGCGACATTCCGGTTCGACCTTGCGACAGTTCGCGCCCTTTCCTAACGAAGCACCTCGATTTTTTAGAGCCAGCCAGGTCGGGTCGGCAGACTACTTGCGCCCACAATGGCTGCGGAAAAGCCCTCAGTACTCATCATTGGTGGGATGGGATATATCGGACGGTTCCTGGCCCGCTACATACACGACAACCAACTCGCATCCGAGTATCGGCTGGTGGACAAGAAACCCCCGGAAATCGTGTGGCTTGCCCCGGAGTTCGAGCAGGCTTGTTCCAGACAGCACTTCATGCAGAAGGACGCGAGTAAGGAAGGTACGCTCTAGAGAGGCCCCCATGGTGGAGTAACCTGCGGATAGAGTTGTTGACTTCGGAGTCTTGGGTCGTAGATGCACTACAGGAGATATTCAATCGAGCGGACGGCAAACAGTGGGACTACGTTTTCAACTGCGGAGGCGAGACGAGATACTCCCAAGGGGAGGAAAGATATAGAGCGCTTAATCTCGCACTGTCGGTAGCCGTCGCGAAGGAGGCCGCGAAACGAAACGTCAAATGCTTCGTCGAGTTGAGCACGGGATCGGTGTACAAGCCCAACTCGTCTCCCAGCCGGGAGGGCGACAAGTTGAAGCCATGGAGCCAAATGGCCGTCGTCAAGCAAGAGGCGGAAGAAGCCTTGTCTAAAATAGAAGGGTTTGTCGCGGCCGGACTATTCCCCCCACCGCCGAACAACGAAGCTCACTCCCTCGCAGGTTGAATCTGGTCATCGCACGTCTAGCCTACGTGTACGGCCCCTATGCGACACAGGAGCTGTCCACGTCGCTATGTCTGGCGCGCGTCTACCAGGATTTCGGGGAAGAACTCAAATTTCTATGGTCGAAGGACCTGCGGATGAACTCGGTGCACATCGACGACGTCGCGCGAGCGCTGTGGGCCATGGCCGCCTGGTACGACTCCGGAAAGCCGAACTGGGACGCCGAGGCGATGGGCGACATGCCTATATTCAACGTCGTCGACAAGGGCGCCACGTCGCAGGGCACCATCGCCGAGATCATCTCAGAGCTGTTTGGGATCAAGACGACGTTCCAGGGCCAGCTCCTCAGCAACTTGGCCCGCCTCAACATGGACAACGTCGTCGACGACATCAACGAGGACGTACTCGACCCGTGGGGCGACATGCTCAGGGAGGCCGGGATCACGAAGACTATCCCCCTCAGCCCCTTTATGGAGAAGGAGTTGCTGAAAGACACGGACCTCAGCATGGACGGAAGCCGGCTGGAAGAGGTCGTTGGCTTCAAATATGAGAAGCCGGCCGTCACGAAGGAACTGGTCCAAGAGGTGATCGAGAGTTACAAGAAGATGAACTGGTGGCCGTGACCTCGGACAGCTATCCCGCCACGGTGACACACCCGTGAAACCGAGGAGAAGAGAGGTTCTGCCAGTCAGCGGCCGGCGGTCTCATGCGTACATCTAATCCCTCCATGACAGAACCCCCGATTCAACTGATAACGACTTCACGAACACGGCCGGCTGTGCAGTTTTGTTAGATGGCACGATGACGCAGCGGTGAAGATTTTCTGGCTTCTGGTATATTTCTGAGACGGCCTTCGAAGGAATGATGGCCTGAGTTGTTTCTTGTACGATAGGATATCCTTTCTTTCTCGTCGGGCGTATACATGCATGCACGACATGTCGCCAGGGCCCGTCCCGTCGTGGAACGGTGCTCGGACCTGTCTGTTTAATGTCAACCACCCATACCCACGTGCCTAGTGAGAATTTCAAGTGGTCCAGACGAAGATACAGAAAGATACCCGCCTGCTCGGACATGCACCTGCATAAGGCTGCTTGAACTACTGCACAAGCCCCGGTTCACCGCATCGCAAAGAAGCTGCATGGGTATGAAGGCCCCGGGCGGACGGCGTCGGAATTCAATCGAGATGCCGAATGCCCTTGTTAGCTTAGTTGGGCAGTTCCCGGTCTCGTACTCGTTCATATGTTGTTCCTCGTCTCATTCAGACTTGAGATGAATCGATGCTTCCTATGATAATAGTTCCCTATAGCAGTAATGTTTTATTTATTGTCTCCATACAAGAAACTTTCGTTGCACCAAAATGACGGCTCATCTCCGCTTTGATGGGGACGCTGTAGATGTATTGAACCTAATCGAGGCGCAGGTAGGGTCGGCCATCGCCCCCGGGTCGTGCCAACGGGGATGATTGGTTCGGTTTGTAACTTGAACAAGCACTTATAGGTAGTCCGGCTAATTCTCCATCTTGGCTGCGAAATACACAGTAACTGTGCCGAAGAGACCGACTGCCCCGATCCATGTGCCTATTCCGGCACGGATTTGAGACCAGCTAAAAACCTGAACGCACAAACCAAGAGCATCAACGAGTTGAAATTACGTGGACGCAATGTAACCTTCCTTATCACCCCGCAGTCTGGTACGTACATAGACTTATAAAAACCAAAGGGAACAACCCCGCCGTGCTTGGGTCAAATACCTACATATGTCATCGAAGTAACCAGTTTGTTCACTTGGCTCGTTGGGTATTGCCAAGGGTCGTCCAGGGTAACCAATACCGTCGATAGCTCTGGCGACTTCACATGATTGGCGGCAAGCTAGCTTAAGGTAGAAGCCCCGGGCTGTGTCTTCGCATTTCCCGATCCATCCAAGTCTCTAAGGCTACGTACACACCGACAACTGTGCCTATTAGTTAGGTATCAAGCTTTCCCGACAGCGACAGGGCTAGAAGGACACAGAACAACCACATCCTCATACAGAAACCCTCGTACACACTAACATCGACATGGCGGCGCCGGGGAACAAGAACATCGGTGACCTCAACGGGAAATGGGTCCTCGTAAGTCTCCCGCTCCTCGACTTAATGCTTGTTCCCTTTGCTCAACACATCTACCTACCCTACCTAAGTTTCCAACGCTACCCCTTCCTCTCCATCACTTCCCTGGAGCCCGCTAGGACTCCCTATAGAACGAAACCGCCCAACTAACCCGAAAACCCCCCGGCCCCTCAGAACAAGACCCTCTCCGACCCCATGGACGCGGCCCTCGCGCTGCAGGGCGTGGGCTGGATGCTGCGCACGACGCTGGGGCTCGCGACGATCACGCTGGGCGTGAAGCAGTACACGGGCCCGCCGAAGCCGCCGTCGACCTCGGCGGAGCCCGCGACGCACGTGGACATCGAGCAGACGGTGACGGGGGGCATCAAGGGCAACACGGAGCTGCGGTGCCTCGACTGGCAGACGCGCCCGCACAGCGACTATCTGTTCGGCACGGGGCGGGGCCAGTCGCGCTGGGTCCCCGGCGGCGACGAGCTCGCCCGCGGCGGCGCCGAGGGGGAGCCCGCCGGCGCCGCCTACCTCAAGGGCGGCGCCGACCAGGGCGAGTGGCTCGAGGGCGAGGCCGAGCGGGGCGGGCCCGGCGGCGAGACCCACATCCTGAGCTTCGCGCGCAACGTCGACGAGGGCCGCGGCTGGACCGCCACGCAGATCTGGGGCTTCCAGAACGTCGGCGGCGAGAGGCGGTACGTGCGCCTCGTCGTCGTGGCCAAGGACGAGGAGCGGGTCAGCATGAAGCTGGTGTACGATTACATCCCCGAGTAGCCCGCTATGGCTACTGGGGGCTAAATTGCGGTTGGGCGTGTTTCGACGGTAGGCGTGGAGAGTGCGAGGCTGATAGGAGAAAAATAGAGTATGGCTTACGGTAGAGAGTTCGAGATACCTTTATGTGTACGTAGCACGGGGAGTCGTTTACGAGCTCCCGGTAACTGAATGCAGTCCCTATCTCTATGACCCGCTAACGCCTTCCCTAGCAATTGTTGAGCCTTGCCAGGGTCCCTGTATACTCCTTCCTCCCCGTGAGCAATTTCCCTCCCCGTGCCCCCGGCAGGTATGCTGTGTTGAATCCGCCTGACGCCGCATCCCTAAACGCCACAATCTGTCTCGACCGTCACGATCCCCTGCACGTCCCTGGGTATATTAACTAGGTAGCTTGCTCGTACGTCACACCCCCGCTACGGGCTCGATTCTTTGCAGAAACTCCCATCATCCCGCTTCGCGCCCCAAAGCCCGGGCCTAAGCCTACGCCGGCCTCCTCTTGACGAACTCCTCGAGATCGGCGCGCGTGGCGACGCCGAGCACGAAGCGGCGGGCCTCGTCGGTGACGACGGCGAACTCCTGGGGCTGGCCGCCGTGGTCGACGCCCTCGAAGAAGGCCTCGAGCTCCTCGAGCGGCGTGGCAAGCGTGATGACGCGGTAGCGGTGCCCCCCCTTACGGCGGAACCGCGTCATGGCCCGCGACACAGGGTCCTCCGGCCCGACAGCCCCGCTCTCCAGCTGCGCCTGCAGCGCCGGCATCGCCACGTACCCCAGCAGCGCCTTCGTCTCCCCGTCCACCACCGTCAGGTGCGTGTAGTCGCGCTCGTACGCCGAGACCAGCGCCAGGCTGATGGGGTCCGTCGGGTTCAGCGAGAGCGCCGCCGGCGGCTCGAGGTCTTGCACCGTCGCCTGTGTGTGGGTAAGGACGTCGTTAGTGACCGGCGGGATGGATACGGTATGGACGGACGGTTAGGCGGAGGGAAAAGGTGGTCTATCTTACTCCTCGGTACCTCGACGACCACTTCGAGACGTAGGGCTGGCCCGATAGAGGGGACGGCACGATGTGGGTACCGGCTTTGAGCGTCTCTGTCATCGTTCGCGGATTTATTTCTGTTCACGGGACTATCCGATTCTGGTTGAAGAAGGGTAATACGTCTATCTGGAAGATCTCGCCGTCTCTCGATTGGCAAGGAAGATCTCCTCCTTGCTCCGGCTGCCGAAGTGGATAGTGTAATGTGGATACTATGGTAGTGATGCGTTCCGCCGCGTTAGGTTGCCTCGTTGGGAATCAAGGGTTGACAAGGCGGCGTTGAAGTCTTCGAAGTCGAAGGTTAGGGTGGGGCGGAGGAAATCAATGGCTCGGGTCGGACCTTAAGCCGCCGACTGATCCACTGTTCGGCGCTTTCATTATGTCATACCTACGGAACCAGATACATGATGCTCTCGGAGCCGTAATCCATTAGTATCCATACAGTTATACGACTAAGAAAGGAGACTGGAACGCAAGAAGTCACCATGCCTCTATGTTACAATTACAGGATCATCGAAAGAAACTGAGGGTGAATAGGTCCGTAGCCGCCATCTCCTTCTTAGCGCACATGACATATTTTGTTGCGACAAGAATATAAGGCAGGTATCTTGAAAACAGCTATCCCCGTACGTATACTTACATATGGCCCGGAAACTTGAGCTTACTTTTTACCAGTGGGTTCTGGCCTGATATGAGTAAGAATGCATGTGTGTAAGATGCTATCGGGTACGGTGACTATCTTATCTCTGCTGTTGGGAACACACCCATGATGTTACTCAACCCCACCGACGTCACCCACTCGGCAAGTCGGATTCCTTACGGCATTTATATTTACATGTATCAGGGTGGCTTATCTCCGGAAGCTGCCAAGCATCCCATTTTCTTTTGTTCTTCCTGCGTGATTTTTCATCATATCATCCTAAGATACCTACCTCTTGTTTCTACATAGCAAACCATTGTCTGTGCTCTGCAAGCGTTTAGGTGCGTGTCTACGGAGACCGGGAGACCAGTCCGTTGTCCTCAACAGGCGCAATTCCAGCAGCCGGGCAGAAACAATCGAAGATGTCGTACCTGTTCCCGAACCCCCAGACTCTACAGCAGTCGTTCGGCTCACCTCTAAACCCTCGTCGCCGGCCTGCGCAGCCGAGCAAAGCGACGCCCTACCAAGCCCGGCCCGAGCTGTATGGGGCGTACTCCGTCGTCGACGACGCGAAGAACAGGGCGCAGAAGCTGAGCGCCGAGGCGCAGCATGAGTTTGACAATGCCAGCAAGGCCGCCCAGGCGAAGGCCGGCAAGGTCGACCTATACTCGGGAAAATACTACGCCGCGTGCACGTTCGGCGGTCTCCTAGCTTGCGTAAGTGGATCATGTAGCTGCGGCACCGGCGGGGGCGGCAACTGCGGCACAAAGCCGTCCGTGGAAGCTGTTTCGCTAATGTGGGCTGGGACACACAGGGTCTGACGCATACGGCCGTCACTCCCCTCGACCTCGTCAAGACCCGCCGCCAGGTCGATTCGAAGTTGTACAAGAGCAACTTCCAGGCGTGGGGTTTAATCTACCGCCAGGAGGGCATCCGGGGCATCTTCACTGGTTGGGGCCCGACCCTTATCGGGTACTCGGCCCAGGGGGCGTTCAAGTACGGCTGGTATGAATACTTCAAGAAGACCTACAGCGACCTGGCAGGGCCGGAGAACGCGTACCGGTACAAGACCCTGCTGTACCTGAGCGCCTCTGCTTCCGCCGAGGTCCTCGCCGACATTGCGCTCTGCCCCTTCGAGGCCGTAAAGGTCCGCATGCAGACGACGATTCCGCCGGCCTATTCCGGCACCCTCGACGGCATCAGCAAGATTACCGCCTCCGAGGGCATCGGCGGGCTGTACAAGGGTCTGTATCCGCTGTGGGGCCGTCAGATCCCGTATACTATGATGAAGTTCGCTTCGTTCGAGACCATCGTCGAAATGATCTATGACAGAATGCCGAGGAAGAAGAGCGAATATGGCAAGGGCACCCAGACTGCCGTCTCCTTCACGGGCGGTTACTTGGCCGGTATCCTGTGCGCCGCCGTCTCGCACCCGGCCGATGTCCTCGTGAGCAAGCTCAACGCCAACCGCAAGCCCGGAGAAGGGTTTGGAGCCGCCGTGGCAAGGAACTACAGGGACATCGGCTTCATGGGTCTCTGGAACGGACTTCCGGTCCGAATCGTCATGGTCGGAACTCTCACTGGCCTCCAATGGATGATCTATGTAAGCTCTCGTGCTTTCGGGTTCTAATTATTCCTGCTATGGAGTTAGGTTCTGACGGTAGCACAGGACTACTTCAAGATCTTTATGGGTCTGCCTACAACCGGTGGTAAGTAAGAGATCTGGTCCTGAAGGGCATACTCCATTCGCTTGAATATGAATGGTGCCTTTCGAGTGCCGCCTCCTCCCTCCCCTGGCGCCATTGTGTCTGACCCACATCGAACGCTATTTACGAGCAACGGCTGATTTCTCCTAGGCGCTTCTCCTCCCGGTGAAGAGAAATAGACGGATGAGTATCTTCTTAATGGGGGAAATGGCCAAACGGAGAAATCCTTTGCAAGGTGGAAACATTGTTCAACGTCTTGTTATGCCTTTTTGGGTGCGGCTGCTGTGAGCCAGCTTCGCAACCCATATGAGTTGTTGTTTAGAGGGCTATAATTAATTTAATACATACCGCCATCAAACTTGCAACTCAATAGTCGACTCAACTCCCCTCCTGTGAGCATCGAGTTGGAAGCGGATTTATGTCTGGCTAAAAGACAAGATGCAACGAGTCTGCATGTAGGCTTTTAGAGGGAGACACGCCAGCTCCCGCAATTACCGAAATCTGTTCAAGAGTCTAGATTTCTTTCGAGTCATTATGTCTCGGTCTTCACTAATTTAAGTAACCAGTAACCGGCGAACGACTTGTGGGAGTGTTCTTCACATTGGGAGCAGCGAATGCCCGCTATCGCCGGTGGATGACGCGAGAAGCCGGGACGCGAGAAGCCGGGTCGCGAAGTTGGGTGGTATGGCACGTGGCCGAAAAAGCCCCTCTACCCCCATCCGACAATGGGCGGCCCGCCAAGGCTGAAGTAACGCATCGTAGCCTTCTAGAAACGTCACAGTTCTATTAGGGGCGGCCAGTCAGAAGCAGTGAAGCCTTCTTTGAGGCCAGCCAGTATGGCAGTTTGTGTGGTACACTGGTAGGTTTCCCCCCTCGGCCCCAGATGAAAGACTGGGGCCACTGAGAGGCGGTTGTCGGTCTTTGCTTGCCCAGCTATGTAATCGGACCCCTCATTTCGTCATCGCACGTCCCGCGTTGTGGTCGGATGGTACGCTCTGTGTCTCGAGATTATGCGGGTGAGCATGCATGGCGGCGCTATTTCGGACCCGCTAGCTTTTTTTCTTGTAGCTTGGTAGGTCTCCCTGGCTGGTGGTTGCGGCTAGCGACCAAACGGAAAAAAGGCCCCTACCGTTGAGAAGGCGTTCCTCTTGGGCCAAGAGATCCGGTCTGAGAGACCCTTTCTTCCCTTTTAACGCGCTTGATCTCATCCGCATAATGACACGAACTCGCTTAGTCCAGCTACGTACCTAAGGGAAGGATGAGGTGTAAGTAGGCCAGGATTTCGCGGGCTCTGAAGGCTTTAACCAATATCTCTCAGGCAGCTCGGCATTCTTCGGCGAGTTATCCGGGCACCTGCCAGGCGTTCGGTGTCTAGATTCCTCCGGCGCACCCATACAAACCCTCCCTTGACGACATGGAACCGAGTTTTCTGGAGTCGTCGGCCGAGTCGCCCCTTCAGGGGTGGTTTCGCACCAAGCCGCCAAGCAGCGCGGAGCGAGCTGTCTGGCTGGTTTTATTAACTACCCCACAGAACATGGACGAACTCTGTCGCTAAACTCGAATTAGGGCATCCTATGATGAACAGTGTCCGGGGGCTGAGATTGGGGACTGGGATTCATGTCCTTTCCCCGGATAATTTGGAGCCTATTGCGGTAATGACATGACACCGAGGTTGCTCATCAGATCATGGCATACCTCCTAAGTGGCATTGCCAAGGGAAACCGAAACACAGCAACAATCAAATGTTTCTGATGCTTCTCAGCAGACCGCTCTTTAACAACCCCGGTGCATGATGTATCCGGCCCATTGGGTCCGGTCGTCAAGCTCAGTTGCCTGCTCGTTATGTTGGAACGAAGGTAAACTCCAGGACCCAGATAGTAGCGGAACCCCGCTCACGGACCTATACAATGTCTGCAGGATCCCGCACGACTGCTGGATCCTGCTTCAAACATAAGACGAACCGCAAGCTTTAAAGGGAGTGATGGAGAAAGGAGACCTGACAAGATGCCTGCCATGCACAATGCACTTCCCCCACAACTGATCAGCTCCGAGTGATACAATCAATATGCGGAGGAACAAGTACATTCCCTTTCTCCTTTTTATGGAGCAGCAAGTCTAGCTCCTGAGCCGTCACAGCGAACATTTCCGAGCTCTCCAGAAGTTCAGAGAACAGTGCCTTGTCGTTTCCAGGGTTACAAATAGTTGCTATCTTACGAGAGGCCAACTAACGTCGGTCCAAGAATTTCTCGATATGCCAAATCCTTCGGTTGCCTTCGGGGAAACGAACCCGCGGCACCAAAACAAAATTAATGGTTGGTAACGGTAAAGTTTTGGCATTAGCATAGGGCCGAGCATTGTTTGGACTGACGTTAGTTGGAGTCTCGTAAGAATACAGTAGCAACTATGTAACAGCATAGAAACGACCTAACATGGAGGCGATGACCCGACCTTTTCTTCATCTGAATTATATAGGCACTCAACAGTGTGATTATATTCACGAATCAGCGCATGTCGGTTGGATCGATCTTGGAAATACGGTCCGCGACTAATGCACCCCCGAAGTATGTACATTGGCAAAAAAGTCGTTGGAGTCGGCAGCATAGTAAAACAGTGCGATACAGACAGCTGGGGTTTACTGGGATTTACCCCATCTTTTTCCCTCCCAGCTTTTCCGAAGAGGGAGTTGTTTTTAGTAACAATAGTCCTGGAGGAAGCGGTACCACTTATTTCTACATGTGTCCTGGGCTATCAGCAGCACTACAATACAGGCACCCACAAAGAGTAGTAATACCTCCTAATACTAGTCCTACTTTTTAGAGAAGCTTCGCGGCGCCAGCACGTGCATCTGCAACCTGCACCGCAAACCACTAGTCGGAGCTACTACACTAGAATCCTTCTTGCTCCGGTCAGCGTTCCCGGTCTCTCTTGCTCTCTTGGGACTGGAGGCAGGCACGGCAGCACGACAGAACGACAAGAGTGTGGCGGGCTGGTAACAAGGACCGCCGATCCTCCACACCCATCTATCCATCCATCCATCCATCCATCCATCCCTTTCCAGTTCTACGCAGCAGACACCATTCTTTTACAACAATAACCGCAGATTTATTAAAAACAACATACTTCGTGGGAGGATGGACGCCACGCCACATGCAGTCATTACCTAACATTGGCTTCTACACACTGGATATACTTCGACAGACACGATTCGTTACTTACCTTTCGTCCCATCTCATCGTGCGCTGAATAACAGCACCCCGTCGACCATTCTAAGAGATCCGAACCCAGGGGGTTCCTTTGGCTTACCGTTGCGCATATGGTATTCGGACACCTGAACAAACCTTATTGTCGCTTCCTGGGTCGACCGGCATGAATTGAGTTACATCAGATCTTCCAGGGTTTCGAATTATTCCGCAAGGCTAAGAAGGCGGCTCTTTCCAAACCTCTCGGCGCATATTAGACGTTATTACCAGACCACCGCGAAGACGGCGGCAATCCATGGGGTTTGCGGTTTAGCGAACATTCAGAATCTCTCAAGTCCAGTCGACAAGCGCAAATTATTCTTCCCATACTTAACGTTAGATCGGAAGTACCACATATATTATACTACCTTATACTTAGAGTTACTTGCGTATGGTCGTCGCAATCTGTCGCCCTCCCTTGCTTACGCTGTCTTGTTGTGCTTCCATGCAGACTGGGCCTTCGATACTCCCTCCTTTTACATCCCCGCGCCTTACTGAGCCGAATTGCCATCATGGCGAGCTTCTTAAAATGGAAACCCAGTGGTGCGGTATGTCGTTGGAACCGGATCGAGTCAACATCGCTCATTCCCTGGATTATAAGCCCCGTGGCAGGCAGAGCTGACGCGTTCCCAAGGCCTCCTCGAGCCCAGCTAGCAAGGACGCACAGAAAAAGAAGGAGAAGGAGGAAGCCCAGCAGGAATTGACCCCGTTAGAAAGAATGCTGCAGAATGCCGGCGCGCCTCGAACGGACGGGAGCGATAAGTTCTTTGGTTTGGAAAACGTAAGTCCGTCTCTAGACGCTCTCAACCCCGACCGCAGGCATTGATGCTAACCGATGTTGCCCTCTATATAGTTCGGTAACACTTGGTAATGCTTTCCCTCCCTATCGTTCCGTTCCGATCCCGTAGTCAGCCCACTAACAGGTGGACAGTTATTGCAACTCGATCGTTCAGGCGCTTTATTACACCGTACCCTTTCGGGAACACGTACTGAATTACCCGCCGCTGTCGCCCTCGGATACCCCCAACGGGACCCGCCCTAGGGTCCCCGTGCAGATCAGAGCGCCAACCGTCAACACGAATGGCACTGCCGAACCGAACGGGAATAAGAAAGCCCTCACGACGACGGAAGTTCTGGCCAAGAGAAAACAGGTGAGCGCGGGCCAAGGTCTGCCGGGGCAGCCGGTTCGGCCGGAGGATAAGCCCGATACCCCGGAATACAAGAAGAAACAGGCCATGCTGAAAGGACCAATATTAGAATTGGCGCAGGAGAACCCCGACTCCCTAGGCATGGGAGAGTGTTCGTTCACGGGACTGAGGGATATATTCATGGCTCTTGTCGAAAGCGACGTGCGCACGGGAGTATTGAGTCCGCAGCGGTTCCTTGAGATCTTCAAACGCGATAATGAGATGTTCCGCAACTCGATGCACCAAGACGCACACGAGTTCTACGGCCTGGTGCTGAACGACATAATCACGAATATCGAAAGCGGCGCCCGGAAATCGCTAAATCGCGAGGTAGAGCGCGCCCAGGAGAGCATAACCGATTCGCTGAAATCGGCCCTCGGGGAATTAGCGACGCCCGCCCTGAACGGCACCAACTCGCCGGGCACGGGGTGGGTGCACGATATCTTCGAGGGCGTGTTGGTATCGGAGACGAAATGCCTCACATGTGAGACGGCTTCGCAGAGGGACGAAACGTTCTTAGATCTGTCCATCGATCTCGAGGAACACTCATCGGTAACGGCGTGTCTTCAGAAGTTCTCGGCCGAAGAGATGCTTTGCGAGCGGAATAAGTTCCATTGCGATCACTGCGGTGGACTGCAGGAGGCCGAGAAGCGCATGAAGATCAAGCGGCTACCGAAAGTCCTGGCCCTGCACCTGAAACGGTTCAAGTACACCGAAGACTATAGCCGCCTACAGAAGCTGTTCCACCGCGTCGTATACCCGTACCATCTGAGGATGTTCAACACCACCAACGACGCCGAAGATCCCGACCGGCTGTACGAGCTCTATGCCGTGGTTGTCCATATCGGCGGGAACGCATATCACGGACACTACGTTTCGGTAATCAAGACGGAAGACAGGGGGTGGTTACTATTCGACGACGAGATGGTCGAGCCGGTCGACAAGCATTACGTGCGAAATTTCTTCGGGGACAAGCCAGGCATGGCCTGTGCGTACGTCCTATTCTACCAGGAGACGACGTTCGAAAAGGTGCGTGCCGAACAGGAAGCCGAAGGTCTCGAGGAGGTTAGGATAGCGAGCGAGAAGGCAGACGTAGCGCACGAGAACGGACAGGTCAACGGGGTGGCGCCACTGGGGCTCAAAAGACAGGCGACCCAGCCAAACCCTATTGAGCATCAGGAGGGGCTGTCCACATTAAATCATGTGGTAACAGCGCCCGGTAAGGTTTCCAGCCCAGTTATGCCAAACCGGATCGGGAGGGCTGCTACCGTAAGTGCCGGGATTCCAGATAAAGTGGAACCAAAGTCCAAAGAGGACAAGGAGAGAGAAAAGAAGGAAGCCAAGGCCCAAGAAAAGGCGCGAAAACTGGCGGAGAAGGAAGAGCTGAAGGCCAAAGAGAAACAGCGCAAGGAGAACGAGATTCGGTCACGGGAGACGCGCAAGACCGAACAGGACACGCTGAGGAAAGTCCTCGAAGAGAGCAGGAAAACCTTCGAGCAAGAGGACACCCAACGGAAAGACGCCGGCGAAAGTACCTTGGCGCAGACTTCAGGAAACTCCTCGGCCGCACCACCGCCAACCGGTGCGCGCAGGTCCATGTCTAGGAAGAGCTTCGGATTCCTCAACATGGACAGGCTAAAACGGGACAGCACCGAGATACCACCTTCGCCGGAGCTTCCTAAGAATGGCGAGGGTATGAGGCAAGTCAGCGAGTCTTCCGAATCCCCAAAGCCCAAGAGGAGTTTCACCTTCGGCCTAGGGCGCAAGAAAAGCATCATACATTAGACGGGGCAGTTCGTTAGCGGCTAGAGCTCGCGTGCATGCCTCGATGGCATTGGTTGTACGATTGCTTCTATGTGCGCCTTGATACCAATGGGCGAAAGCTCATCGTGTAGCATTTGATGGAGTCTGGGATTGCTGTCTTATTTCCGCAGAGCTTCGCAGGGATGGAAGGCAGCACAGGCGAGCGAATCTAGGAAAGGAGACGTTTGGATAGCATCCGTTGCTTAGAGATTACCACACCCATAGCGTTGGTTGCTTCATAGGTAACTGGGGAGGCGCCTTGCATTCCCATGCTGCTGTTGCTGTATCATGCGAGTCTTCCGCTCCCGGATGGAACATAAATACCTACCTGCGCCGAAGGTGTCGGCCACACCACCTCAATAATATTGACAGGAGGATAGAGAGAGACGATGACAGTTGAATGCGGCCATTATGCGGTGTGAAATTCCCCGGTTATCCGGGGAGCGAGGGTGCCTTTGCGAAATCCGATCACGGGATACGGCCTGGGCTGGACATGTTGATTTCGCTCCGCTGCTTGTGTATGGGCGGGTAAATACGTACCTGGAGGATAACCAGATACAAGTATGTATTGACGAATGCTGAAGAAGTCCTACGATGCTTCTGTAAAGAATAAGAACTGTTCGGCATATAGCAATAAGTTTAGTGGGTCAACATATGTTCTGAGAGGGTCATTTATAGGAGCTCTTTCTAATGTTAAAGGTGTTTGCGGCCAGAGCTGTTGACGAAGGTTGCCAGGGCGGTCCCAGGACGGGATAATAGTGGTGCTACGCCCCGTGCTTGTGGCGCAGCCTCCAATTCAACCTTTAGCTCAGCTTTATCCAAGCAAGCTTCAGAGCCAAGACCAAACAAGGCGAGATTAGCCCACGGGAAGTTATTGTCTGTTATTGACATCCCTATATTTTCCGACTCTAGACATGTATTCTGCGCCTGCTTAACCATCATTCTCGGTATCCTCTCCAAGCTTCAACTTCGAACAGCCTGTCAGCCATCTGGGGGCCTTCTCATTTCAGCCTCCACGCAAGGATGGCAATCCTAGGTCTGTTCGCAGCCCCTTTTTCGCTAAGAGAGCTTTGCTAATAATTACAACAGACGTACTGCTGTCTCTGTCCATACCGGCACTTATCATTGTACACCTAGTTGTCGCGCCGTATACCAAGGTCGAGGAGTCGTTCAATATCCAGGCAACGCACGACATTCTGGTGTACGGCACTCCAACAAGCAACGTCAACCAGCGACTGTCGTCCCAGTACGACCATTTCGACTTCCCCGGGGCTGTTCCTCGCACTTTTCTCGGGCCAGTTGTTCTAGCTGGAATCAGCCAACCCATCATTGCCCTGGTCGGCTTCCAGTATGCGCAACTCATCGTGAGAGCCGTCCTGGGGCTCACCAATGCCGCCGCACTGTTGGTCTTCAAATCCAATGTGGAGAGGGCTCTTGGGAAGCCCGTCGCGAGGTGGTATGCCTTGCTTCAGGCTAGTCAGTTCCATGTCATGTTCTATGCCTCCAGGACGCTCCCCAATATGTTCGCATTTGCACTGAGTGAGTTGGTCGTGCGAGCTTGCCCCTAGATTCATATCTAACCGATGGGCGGCAGCAACGTTGGCCTTCTCGCAACTACTGCCACACCCCGACAGCAAGAGGCGGGTGCGTCGGTTCAGGCTGGCCATTGCACTCCTGACCTTCGCCACAGCCGTCTTCAGGTCCGAGTTGGCCATCCTTCTCATCACGGTGACGATCTATGGGCTGGCCGTGCCCCATATCTCTCTAGAGCGGGTCATTCCGCCCTTCTTCTTTTCCTTCATATTCTCCCTTCTAATCTCAGTACCCATCGACTCCTACTTTTGGCAGAAGCCGATCTGGCCGGAGTTGTGGGGCTTCTACTATAACGCCGTGCTAGGTTCCTCGTCGGAATGGGGGGTCTCGCCCTGGCACTACTACTTCACCTCTGCCCTTCCGAAGATGCTAACGAATCCTCTCACTTCGTTTTTCCTTCTGCCCTTCGCGCTTCTGAATGATGGAACGAGAAGACAAGCGCGGGCCCTGGCCATACCGAGCCTGCTCTTCGTCGCCATCTACTCCCTGCAGCCGCACAAGGAAGCTAGGTTCATCTTCTACGTGGCTCCGCCACTGACAACAGCCGCGGCACTTGGTGCAAGCTACATCTTCGCCCGCAGGGGGAAGTCAACGATATACCTACTGGCCTCCCTCGCCGTCGCGGGCTCCGTCCTGCTGTCCTTCGCCATCAGCACCGGCATGCTCGTCGTCTCCTCCCTCAACTACCCCGGGGGCGAGGCACTCGACGAGTTGAGGAGGCTCGTGACCGCGCCGCCGTCCCCGGACGTCCGCACCGCCGTGGTCCACACGGACGTCCTGTCCTGCATGACGGGCGTGACGCTCTTCGGACAGCACCGCGCCCCGCCCTCCGCCACCGGGAGACTGCAGGCGCCAAACGCCGCGGACGAGACCGTAACTCTCACGTTCGACAAGACAGAGGACCGCGGCAAGCTGCTGACCCCAGCCTTCTGGGAGCAGTTCGACTTCGCGCTCGCCGAGGACCCCGCGGCGGCGCTCGGGCCCTGGGAGGTCGTCGGCGTCGTGCAGGGGTTCGCGGGGCTCGAGGTCGCGAAGCCCCCCGCTTCCGATGAGCCTTCTGGTGCAAAAGATGTAGAGCAGGCCGCGGGGAGGAGAGGAGACTACCGCGTGTTGGGACGGGGCGCGTTCGTGACCCGGCTCAGGGAGCGCGTTAGGGCGCTCATGGGCGGGTGGTGGATGGGGCCCAGGATGCGGCCTAAGGTGTATATCATGAGGAGGATGAGGGACGGCGAGACGAGGCGGGGGGTTACTACGTGATGGTCTAAGTAGATAAAAGGGTAGCTCCTGTGGATATAGCTGAATATAGCGCCGGTAAAACGGTGTTGAGCTACCAACGTAACAGCAGACGGGATTCAAAGCCTGTTCCGTTCCTCGCGACTATAAATAGATGTCGTGGCGGTTGATTGTACGGGGCCTCCGTCGAGTACTCGAATACTCTCTCAGCCTAAGAACAGCGTTCCGGGTTCCCTTTATAGACAGGCCGTCCAGTCTCACACTCACTTCATATTAAATATCTCGGTTATTATTTCATACAGGCTGAAGGCATACACTGTTGGCTCGTATGAATGGATATACCTGGGCAAAATACGGACGGATATAGGAGCACCTTACAACCAACATAGGACTTGGCGACCTAAAAATAGGAAACGAGAACGGTCGTTCCTAGACTGATAAGCGGATAGTTACGATTAACCTACATATTTCCGTCCTCACGGACCGCGGAAGCGGTCATGGTCAGCTACCTCGGTAGGTAGCCCGGGGCCGTTCCATACCTGCAGAGTGGATAGGGCGGATATTCGCGTCGAGCCGAAGCGGCCAACTGTCCTGGAGACCTGTTTCGAAACCTGTTCCTTTTGCTGAAAACACTCGGGGGATATGACCAATTTGGTAACCACAACCCGTTTGGGCGGTAGAACGCAACCATCGCGAGCTTCTAAAAGACCATGCATCATCCTATCGGCCAATATATACCTAGGGAATCTACCAGCCCTACCAGTAAGCACGGATACGTTATGTACGAACCGCACGAATTGCACGTGCTCAGGCGGCCTCGCGCCCCCAATGGGCCTGCCCCACGTTGCATCGGTGAAGAGACCTATCCAATCAAGGAAGGAGCTTACTGCCTCTCCCGAGCCCCACCCCCTTGGACCCTGAGCGCCCCTGACATCGTTGCTGCAAGCCTCCACATCGATTGGAGGGGCCGGTGTAACAGTGATTCGAGGTTTCCGTTCCCCAGGCCGTTAGCGGAAAACAGTCAGAACACAGGGACAGGGGTTTGCATGTAAAGTGCTGAGTGAGAGGGAAAGCTAACTTAGAAGTCTGAACTAACCACACATCACTAAGGCGACGAACTGTTTCAATACGTATGTTTTCCTTCACCCGGCATATGGCCATAGTATAGAGATGGAACCTATTCGCCGCAGGCCTTTCCTCTTCACTGGTGTACTTGATCCGTTTTGGGTAACGCCATTTGAGGCGGGACCGGCCCTGGTTAGGTAATCCGTTCATTTAATACGCTTGGGCCCCCAGCTGTTACGATGGTCGGTTTTGTCGCACCCATAGCTTTAGGCGTAGTTTAGCATCTGTATCTACGTGACGGTTGCCCTAAGGGTGCGGGCACTTGCTCTCCTGACCCTGAGACCCCGTCGAAATTACATCCCATGTTGCATCTATTTCGGGAGCCGCGATAGGACCCTTCAATTTGCCAGCACCATATCACACACATCTTGCAATTCACGGTTGCTTTACATTGACCACCCATGGCTTTTTGACCAGGGGGCCACTACATACATAGTTGGGCTGCTCTGCCGTGGACGGGACGCTCGCTGCAGCCGGATTACTGTATTCGGACGGGGATTGTCGGTGACACGGTCAATTGATTACCCTGACTGTATAATGCGCAACTCACTCATACATGCCTTCGCCTTTGGTGTCCTTGAGGTGAATCTGATATCATGGTGTTTTGCATTGCGGCCCGCTGAATCTACAAAATACCAATCTGCTGTTCCTCGTATTTGGTGGTAGCATTCTTCGGAGGCATGCCGCATTCCACCTTGGGGAGGACTGGGCCCCCAAGTGCTACTACCTAACGCCCCGGTCTATCTAGGCTCAACTAATCTTGTATCGGCTGCCCACTACCCAATCCAGTTACCCGCTAGTTAAGCGCCCCCCGATCAATCGCTGTGTCAACTCTGGCTGGTACGCAGTACTGTAAACGACGATCCTCACTAGACGCTTACGTACAATAGCTTCAAGATTTACAATACATACATACATACAACATCCATCCATACATCCATACATCCATACATCAATACATCAATACCTGCACACGCACATTTCTTCTACGCAGTATACACGGTCGGTCGGTAACTCATTTTACACATCTTAAAACCACATTCGTTTTGGCTGGCCAGGACAGCGGCAACACCGACCGCAATTTATTGGTTGCAATACCCCGATACATACCATACACCAACACCCTCACGCATACGCAACATAACCGTCCGACAATTGCGAGCCAACAACCACACGACGACACACAAACAAAACACAAGGGGGCAAAGGCTCCCTTTGTTTCTGCCAGCACGTACACGCAACCGATATACATGTGGTGCGCCGGCCGCCGGAACGTAGCCCACAATGGATCACTCACGACGAGATCGGATCATGGGAAAGCTGTTCGGGAGCACTGGTCTTGGTAAAGACAAGAAGTTGACCCAAGAAGAGAGCGCCAACGAGATCTCGAGCTTTCTGGGCGGAGCGGATAAGCTCACCGTCACACACCCTGTTCCTCCTCCTCCCCATAGTGCCCCGTCCACCGGGCCACCATCCCTCCCGGCCTTGGCCCTCGATACCTCCAAGGCCACGCGATATCCCCAGGCCTCTGATGTCGCATCCAGGTCCCAGCAGAGCTTGGCCTATAGGGCACGTTCGCATAGCCCACCGCGCCCGAAGAAGAAGAAAGGGTTAATCGTACGCTTCTCCGACAACTACCCGGAGATCATTGGAGAGGGCGGCGACGAGTGTGAGACGGTCGTCGCGGAGATTGGGAAGAGGAAGCGTTCCAGGTCGGTACCGATATCAGCCCCAATACCACCAACCAAACAGGGCCACGAATACGCAAGGCAGATAGGAGCGGCCCAGGAGGTCAAGACGGGCGAGGATGGATTTGTGCCAGGGCCTATTAGGAGAACCCAAACCGGCATCTCGGTATCCGATGTTAGTCTGGAGCAGCCACGACCTCCCCAAAAGGGTCCGTCCCCTCAGCCCCCGCAGCCGAGGACGATTCCGGCTGGTGAGCCTGGAAGGTCACGTTTCCTAGACGCCAACCCCGGGAAGGACGAGAATCGGCGGTCCTTCATCGAGTTACAACAGCAAGCGCAAAGACAAGCAGAGGCGATGGCATTCGCCGAGGCCACGAGATCTGCCAGTGCCAATTCGCATCACGAATGGGAAGATGGCTCTTCTCCCGAACCCGTACGGGAAACGCCACCGGGTCGGGGACAGCGCCAACCACAATCGTCCCAAGATTCGGGTTCGCCATCCCCTTCGAAGGCCTACGGATCCCTCCGAACACCGCCAACTGCACCCCAAGCGCCAAGTCCCTTGAGGGCCTTGGCTGGTAATTCACCGCTATCCCCTCAACAACCGTCGGATGGGTTGGCTCCTATTCCACCACCCAAGTCTACGCGTAGATCACCTTTGCAACCTTCGCCTGTCCTAGATACACAGTCGCCCTTTAGAGACCCGCCCACGCTGCAACAGGTGATCGAAGATGAACTGCGTATCAACACCAACGTAGATGGGAGTCCCTCGTCCATATATTCGGGCTCTATTTACTCGGTGTCGGATCTCAACAAGGCAACCCCCGGCGCCCAGACCCCGGGCTCAAGAGCTCGCGCCCCTAGCTCGCCAGAGCTAACCAGACGAGGAGTCCCCGATGCTGCGTCAGCGGCTAATGAGGAAGCATTAGAATTGTTCAACGGCCGCACGAAGCATCTGTATGAGTTATTCCGCTTGTATGCAGAGCAGTTAAGGCCGTTAGAGAGTTGCCAACCCGAAGATCTGTGTCGAGCTGCTCTTTGGTGGTTCTTAAAGGGGAGGAGCGCCCTCGAAGCGGCTATCAGAAGCCGTCCTGCGAATCCCGATGATACGAGACACCTCATGGCGAGATACCAGGCTTACACTGACTTGGCGAAGGGTTACTGGTTGGTAGAAGTGGCCCTCGGCGAGATTGCGGGCGGGAAATACACCCCCGTATCGGGGGAATTGGGTGAGGTTAGGACAACGCTGTCTTCCAACTTGAAGAAGCTAGCTGTGTCCATGAAGCGAAACGGACTCTTGCCACCCGAGGAACCATTTCTGCCGCAAACGATGGACAAGTCCGTATGGGTCGAATATCCCGCCGTGAGCCAGGACATCGTGGCGCTTCTCAACGGGGTCTCGGGCTCGGTGCTCGCCGCCCCCCACCAACCGGCTCGCTCGATGGATCTGCTGGAGGCTTTACCGCTCGGCGACAGCAACAAGTTCTTCAATTACGGCCGGGTCCCGGCACACGTATATCTAACGGAACAAGGAGGCGTAGATTCGACGCAGACGTGCTTCCCCTGCCTCGTCTCGGTTCTGCGACCGCCGACAGACCAGAAGATCATGTTTGTCATTGCTAGCCAAAATGGAACAGTCGCCCTACGCGTTCAGTCAGACAAGAATGCGGGCGCGACCTGGCAAGACGTCAAGTGGAAGCCGGATGCTTGTGCGCTTGAGGTGAAGCTGCCGCGAGGCTTTCTCCTCGTGATCCAGTGCTCTCAGCAGGACTACAGGATGCTATGGAACATCTACGATTTTGCCTCGAAAGTGCAAGCTTATCTATACCCGACGAAAGACGAGACGGTGACGTATAACACGGTCCTGCGGGGGTTCCATTATTTTGATCCGAATCCTCAATCCAGGGCCTTTCCCAAGGAGCCAGTTGGACAGTGCGAGCTAGTCGTCTTTGAGCGACTCCTCAGGGAGGGCAGTCCGCATGGCCCTCGGACATTTCACAGGGGCTTCCGGATCGGGGTTGTGACTGGCCCCAGGATAAGGACGCTCAGCGGCGTGACGCACTCGCTCCCACCACAGTTGCCCATACAATTCGCATTCTTGCGCGGCGACCAGCGCGCACCCATTCTCCAACTCGAATTCCACGAGGGGAAAGACAAGGGGCGGATGGTCATGACGTTCAAGGATGACGGCGAACGCGAGAAGATGCTGAAGTTGCTTAACGGGACCTACGTACACCATGACGAGGAGGTTGTTGCAGAAGTCGAGTTGGATGGTATGAACATGTCAGAAAGTGTAGAAGATACCAGAGGAGGCTTCCCGGCCGTTCAGCGATTACCATGGCAACGCGCCCGCATAATCAACGACAGATATGCAGGAGAGAATCCGGCGACAGTACTGGCGGAGAAGCTTAGAATCGAGGTCGAGTCTCTAGATAAGGGGGGTGTCGGCGTCGTGAGTACCATAACCGACCGGGTAAACGTCGCACCAGGAGAGGTGAGACTCCGGCTCCGGACCAAGGATATCTTAACCTTGCAAGTGCTGCGACAACCGCAGCAGGACATGACTATCTCGGTTTCGGAGAATCTCGCGCCGCGCGAAACCGCGCGAGAGTTCGCGGCCCTACAAAACAGCGTCGCCCGTAGCCAGACGGTCCGGACCTATCGGTTCCACAGCTTCAAGGACCTGCACGCCTTCCAGGCGGGGCTGACGGGCTATACGGTCCTGTTCGACAGCATCGCGACGACACTGAACATCTCGCGGCGCAGGATGGTCGTGCCGATCCACAAGAAGTGGGACGCGGGTACCACGCGCATCCAAGTGGTGCAGCAGGACAAGACCATCCAGCTGCTGGCCTTCTTCGAAGACTGGCACCACGGCCAGTGCATGGGCTTCGTGCTCAAGGGAACCGACGTGTTCGAGGCGTTCAGCCGCAACGGGAAGGTGGGGCTCAAGTTCTGCGAGGCCAAGTTCCCGCTCCCTAAGGTGCCCGCCGAGAGCGAAGGCAAGACGGACGAGATGGCGTTCTTATGTCTGGACATGCCGGATTACGCGGGAGAGAATGATGATATTTCGATTGTGTTCGATGATGTTACTGGTAAGTTCCCGTCCGATCTCGAGTGCTCACCCGTTGTCCACTCTACGTTTTCCAAGTCTACGGACGAGGGAACTAACGAATCGATTTACAGAGAGGGACCGGCTCTGTGCCGTTCTGCCGGCGCCGGTTAAGGGGTCACGCCGGAGCATGATCAAGAGCTAGTGATAGCGGCGGAAGAGAAAACCCGAAGGAGATGGACAAGGGGAGAGTGAGATATCATAAATAATGGATCTGGAACGAGATGAAGGAAATGAGGTCACGATCGAACCAAATACTGACGGCTGGCTGAATGGACGGACGCATGAACCAGAGCTTCTAAGACGGATACACATATCGCTACACTCGCGCAAGCAGTATCTACATACCCACGGGGAACAGTCAACGGGCATACTTTTTTTCTTCCTTTATCTAAAGGGAAGCGGGCGAGCAAGGCAGCCGGGCGTGCGGGTGGAAATCAAAACTCAAGAGTCGCCTGTTGCCATTGTGTTTCTCCTATATCATGTCATGCCATGTCATGTTATGCGAGCAGTGTCTTGTCAACACGTAGGAAATAGCAACCACTGGTGCGGTGAGATAAGATAAGCTCCGCAAGTGGGGGCGGGAGCAGAAATCGACATCGCATATAACATCGCGCCCTGTCTCGTATACAGGAGTTGAAAAGGCCTTCGTCTACCGTCATCTTGTCCTCCTGATCCGTCTCCGGATCCGCCCACGCCGAGTCGGGCCAAGGGCTAAACTGCAAGAAGACACCGAAGTTGTTAGGTACATACCTATAGGAGGTTGCGGCTAATCTGCGGCCGAAGCTTGAGCGGTCGTTGTCTAGTGGCACGTTAGTTGTCGGGTGGTGCATCGTATAGCGTTGCTTGCTTGCATGCACGCATGGATGGTGTAGGAGTGCCTAGTCAAGCATGAAATATAGTACATTGTCGAATATGCCAAACTGTTTTGGGGAATACGGGATTGGATATTACGTAGGTAGGTAAGAGGTCCTACCTAATAATACACGGGTAGGGAGCAAGCACCGACATACTTGAGATACCCGTGAAAGCAGTAATAGCTATTCACGCCCCAGAGAGAGAAGTGAAACCCCCCCTTCCCCCCTTCTTGGTATTCCCTAATATGGACGGGCAACGTCATCAACCCTGGCGGGAGAACCCCTCGTACATAACTCATCATATTATTCCTTGCTCTCCAACAAATCAACGACTTTACGACCCTCCCCCCACCTTCTTGAGATATTACAGTATTGAAGTGACTGCTTACGATTTGATCTCTATAGCTGCATTTCTCTTTTTGCATTTTGCCTCTCTTTCAAGCAGCCCAATAAGGTTTTACGTCCCTACGAAGTACATCGCCCAGTTTGTGTTGCGGATCCGAGAGGTGTTAAAACAAGTGGGCTGTGGATTCTGCGTTTCCCGCCGACTCCATTGTCTCGGTACTTACTGTGGCTGGCTGCCTTTCGCCTGGTTGTAGCCTATTAACTCTCATCAAATAGAGCTACCATCTACGTAACTCATTTAGGAGCCGCCCCAAAGGCACATGAAGCTATTAGTCCCCAGTTAGAGCCTCTTGCCTCTCCCGATTTCCGTGTCTTTGGTTTGGCCTCTCGACTTAAAGGGTACGTATTCCCTACATAAGCTTCCCCTTCAACTTCTTACTCATATGACCAGCAACAGACCTCCACAGCCTTATCGCCGTCGCTACCGAGTTACCTGCCTTGTGAGGTCATACATAACATTGCTTGGCTCTCCGGCTCTCCGACGTTAACTGATCAATAAAAGAAAACCCTCATCCCACCCCCAAGATATCCCTACGACATTGGAGGAGGGGTTTCCTCGGCCATATCAGCTCTCCCCCCCACCGAGCAGCTTCTATGTATGTGGGCTTGTTTTCTTGAAGACTTTGTTTTCGGTCATTCATAGTTTACTTAACTTTCCTCATGTACGTAGACAAACTTCAGCGCAGTCCTGATCGCCGGTCATTCGGGTTCCAATAAGAGACCGACGGTAAAAGAAGCCGAACGAATTGGGAGCTACGCGCCGTCCCAACTTTGCTGACCTGGCGCGCGAAGTGCCGGAGAGAGGACGACGGCGACATCACACAATTCGCGAGGATCCGGGATAACAAACGAGGAGCAACCTTAACTAAGGGAAGATGCACGGCGGCAAGATAGCTTCGAGCCTAACTGGCAGGCATCGTAGGGCGCATTCGACCGCTAGTAGGTCAAGGCAGATATATCCCCTAAGCTCTTAACCTGAACCTTGGTCGTTAACGCTATATCTGTCGCCGGTTAGGTAACGCGTCCTCCGGTGATGGCAATGGAGGTGAGGTAGAGGATGATACCACCGTTGTCGAGCCCGAACAGGGCAATGGTACGTGTGCTTGCTCTCCACGGCTTCCAAGCTCGGAACCTAAAGTTGGGAAATGTAGGGACCAGCTAACATCCGCCGCAGTGCTGATGCACATCATATCACAACTAAGACCCGGCGCCGACCTTAGTAGGGTTGTACTGCCTACGTTTATTCTCGAGCCGCGAAGCATGCTGGAACGCATCACGAACTTCATGTGCCACCCCGAGATGCTGCTGCCTATCCCGGACCTCGACGACCCCCTCCAGCGCTTCGTCTCCGTAGTCAAGTTCTACCTCAGCGGCTGGCACATCAGACCGCCGTATGTCTCCCTTCCGGCCTGACCGACCCTGACTGACGTGTGTCCGCAGTGGCGTCAAGAAGCCCTTAAATCCGATACTGGGCGAGATCTACACCTGCTACTGGGACCTGCCGGACGGCAAGCGAGCATACTACATCTCCGAACAGACCTCACACCACCCACCCAAGTCGAGCTACTTCTACGTGGCGCCCCATCACCACATCCGCATAGACGGGACCCTCAAGCCCAGGAGCAAGTTCTTGGGAAACTCCGCGGCGAGTCTGATGGAAGGCATTGCAGTCCTGACATTAACAAACAGAGGAGCTGACCCTAAGAAGGGCGAGAGATAGTATGTCTAGCCGCTTCCATACGACCGGATCAGGACGCTAACAAGAAGCGCAGCTATCTAACGCAGCCGAACATGTACGCGCGAGGCATATTATTCGGCAATATGAAGTACGAGCTCGGAGACCACAGTGTCGTGCGGTGTCCGGAGCTCGGCCTCACCGCGGACATCGAGTTCAAGACCAAAGGCTGGGTCGGCGGGACGTACAACGCGATCGGCGGTGTGATAAGGAACGAGGCCGGACAGACGTTGTTTGAGATCTCTGGATTATGGTCCGAGGAGATGTTCATCAAGGATGTGAGGGTCTGTGATGCTCCATTCCGCGCACCCATCGACGACCTCCTAACAAGGTTAACAGAGCCACCAAAAAGAAATGTTCTTCAACGCACTGAAGGAGCGGCCGTCCAAGCCACAAGTCCGGCCACTAGAAGAGCAAGACGAGAGAGAATCGGTCAGGCTATGGTACAGGACGGCGCAAGCAGTCAAGGAGAACAACCATCAAGTGGCGACGGAAGAGAAGACAAAAATCGAGGACAGGCAGAGAGAAGAGGCGGCAAGGAGGGCGGCAGATGGTGTAGAATGGCACCCGCGGTTATTCAGACGGGTAAGAGGTGGCCCAGGCGGTCCGGAGGAAGGCCTGGAAGACTTGGAATGGATCATCAACCACAAAGTGTGAGCTTATCTTCCGCTTCCCAGGAGAAACAGACCCCGCATTATACTGACAGCAACTCTCAACGCAGCGACGGCGCGACGCCTGAGAAAATCACTGAGCAGGTCATGAATATCTACCCCATCGTCCCTGGTCAGAAGGCGAGCGAGCGGAACTTCATCCCGCCCCGCGCGCACCCGAGCAGCCCTTCCAAGGCTGGGAGGCCAACTGCTGAGGACAGGAATGCGGACCTCATCGACTTCAGCGCGTCTGGGCCAGCTGCCGCTCCCGCTCCTGTTCGCGCTCCTTCCACCGGCGAGAAGGAAGTCTCGGCGATGCTGCAGGCGACGAGCAAGGGCGCCGAGGAGGGCCCCCTCATCGACTTCGCGAGCGATATGAAGAAAGACCTGCCGCCGTCGAGCCAACAAACACCACAACATCCGCAGAACGTCTCAGCCGTAAAGAGGTCGGAGACGGGCGAGAGCAACGATGCCTTCTTCGACGCCCGCGAGTAACCCGCGCTGGGAGCAAGGAACTGCTAGATGTTGCGGATAGGGATAGAGAGGGATGAAGGGCCAGGACAGGACCGGTCCAGTTGACTAGCCCAGGGCGCGGGGGCCAGGAACGTTGCTTACTATGTAGGCAGGGAGGTGCTGGAAGGCTTGACAGCTTTAGCAGGGGGGCAGCCGATCCCCCGGGCGGGACGCCGCGCACAACCAACCACTCGCCCGGGGGTGGGAATAACGGAGTGTGTAGACATATTGGATCCCTTGGTAGGGGTAACCATGAATGTTATTGTTCAGGGAGGAGCAAAACGGATCACCATTTTCGCCCTCTCTCTCCCTTCCCTCCCCGACGTTTAGAGTGCATACGTTAAGTGTCGGATACGGGTGAGTAGGCAATGGGAAGGCAAATGAACGGGCGAGGAAACGGATAAACGGACATACATAGATTCGGCTTGCTTCCGTGCTGTTATAGCAAGGGATAATCCGGCGAAGCGAGCTTCTGGTTTATTGACAGGAGTCTGATTGACAATACATATGGTCGGCCGCTTAGTCGGGAGGGGAGGAGAATAAATAAAGGCAGCTGAGCATGGGGACGGGCATAGAGGTTAGAGTGGATGGAAATGGGCAGTGACTGGATTACATGGTTAAGTATTTCGTTAGCAAATGTAAATTCTATACGAGGGCCCAGTACCTAAAAGAGACTCCCGATGCACGTGTCCTGTTGATTTCATTCGACTAGGTAAGTTGATATACATGCGCATCAACAATGCCTTATAGAAAAATCCCGTTTGACCAACCGACGAACGCCGTAAGAAGGTTTGAAATCCCCCTCATGCCCCTTTGCTATAGTGAATAGGGTGGTGATGTGCCCGCAACTGCTTCTTCTTGTGGGCTAGGGTCTCGTCACCGCTTCCTCGTTCCTACCCAGAGCCTGCATCTCCTTCAAAGGTGACGTTACCAGATTTCGCTTTTCGCTACCCTGCTGAGACCGTAATGGAGAAGGGTCTCGGCGTCTGTGATACTACACTTTCGGGCCGTTCAGTCATCATCTTCAGCGCGACGACTGACGTGGGTGGGCATTACTTTTTTCCGCCTCCGCAACATCTACCCTGTCGTGCCTCGTGATATCACCTGTGTCTCTCTGTGTTCGTCGCGTCGCGCTCACTCTTTCCTCTGTTACCGCCCCCCCCCCTACCCCGGCATTGCACCTCAACCGCCGGAGAAGCCTATCCGAGATATTTCGCGTCCTCCCCCCTAGTACCGCCTGCGCGTAGGCTCAGGGCTCGGGCTGCGGCTGACGCTCTTCTCGTCGCGGCCGCGCATCTTGAGCCACTTCTTGGTGGCGAGGTGGAGCTCGCGCTCGAGGTCGGGGCTCGGGTTCTTGCGGTGGATGAAGTTGCAGAAGCCGCCGCGGACGCAGCCCTCGCCGCTGTTGAGGCGGCAGCAGGCCTCGCGGAAGTCGGTGACGGGGCTCAGCTCGCAGTAGACGGGGCGGCCGGCGTACCAGCGCGAGTTGAGCTCGTCGCAGGCGCGCTGGGCGCTGTCCTCGTACTTGAAGCGCGCGTAGACGTTGCCGACGAGGTGGTCGTTGGTGTTGTCGCACACGACGAGCTCCTCGAGCTCCCCGTACCGGCACAGCTCGCACCACAGGTCCTCGTAGAAGGCGTCGAAGTGGTTCGCGCACTGCTCGGGCGTCAGCCGCGCCTTGGCGTCGTGCGCCGGGTTCTGGTACATGCTCGGCAGCAGGATCGTCTGCGAGTACGACGGCTTCACGTGCTTCCGCGAGCACCGGTCCCCGTGCCGGCACGCGCCGATCTTGTAGTAGAACGAGCAGTTGACCTTGTCCTGCTCCGTGCCGAAGATGGAGGCGAGGAAGTTCGCCATTGTGATGGTGGTGGAATGAGGGAACGGTGTGTTCGCGTGGCGCTACGAGGATCTGAGCGTGTCGGGAGCGTGAAGAAATCGTGGATGTCAATTCGACCGGCTCGAGTCGTGAGTGATATTACGGATCTTCCGGGAGAAAGAGGCGATCCTGGTTTCGATGGTTGTCGCGTTGCGCTGCGTTGCGTTGCGTTGGCGAAGTGATTGTTCTCGTGGGGATGCGGCGGACGTTTTAATGTTAGAGACGAGGCGGAAACGGTGGGTACTTGAATCAAGGGATTCGGCTAGGAAAATTACAAAGTATGTGGCGCTCATGGGAAGGCTGAAGTGGGGGCTTGTGGCTGACCAATCCGGACTGTGGCGAATACCAAGAAGGGTAAGTAAAGGTGTCTAGATTATTCTCCTCCTCTTCCACGCTTGAATTATGTCTTTCTCTATCATATGTACCTGGGACATATGTACCAATGGCAGATTTAATACGATTTTCTGTAGCATCACCATTGTCATTTAAGTATAATAATGTTCATGTCATATCTTCATCAGGTAGGGCTAGTCAGTAGCTATTGTTGACTTCTGTTGCCACAACTACCACTTTTAGCCATACCCCCATGTTGCCAGATAGAAACGCTCCTCGGTCACTTCCCAGAACTTCTGCTTGACCCTTATCAGTTGCCAGTCCCTTACAGCACCTGCACTCAGTCACCTACATCATGTAGCTCTGCGGGCTCCGTCTAGTTTGAAAAGGTGGTTTGGGGCCACCTCTCATGGTCATCAATCACTTCCTCCTCCAGACGGACCTTGGACAAGGTCCATAAGCTCCTGGGTGGCCTGGTGGTATAACTGCGTACTGTGGCGTATGGAAGCATCGTTGCATACTATCGGATCGACCGCGACGCGTTCTTTCAGTTCATTTTACATGTCTCATCGACCAACTCCGCGATCCCGACCTGCTCCAGGAGATCTGTGATCATCTGCGAGACATCTTTGATTTCGCTCCATAGCCTCCTCTTGAGCTTGGCGGCCGCATCTCCGGCCTTTGGAGGTTTGTGGTACTTTCTTGACGGTAAGCTGGACGCGTGGGGTCTAAAGGACAACGTTTTTCGAAGAGTGGGGGGTTTAGCTTGTGGTCAGCTGCATACTTAGCCCCCCCGAACCAATCATGAACTGACGTGACACGGCGAATCAGAAGGCGTTAACTCTAACATGGCTATTAAGCCAGGGAAGCCGATAGTTAACTGCGCTTCGAGGCCCCGACAAACGTGCTTCCCCTTAAGAGCTGGATGATACATCCCTAGATCACCCATTCGACGCGGGGAATGAGACGAATTGGAATCCCAAAGAAGTCACTGGTGAGTGTGCCAGTCTGGTAGGTACGCCGGCCCTGGCGTCAATGTCCAGGACTACTACCTCATGTATACTGTTCGTGCTCCGTCTTGAGCGGAATACTCGACATCATATCTACATACACAATCGGCTCTTAAATAAACCCTGCACCGGCTTGGCTTAAAGGTTCAGGCATTCCTATGTTTTCTATCTCGTTCCAATACCTTTCCATTTACGGTCTCTCTATTTGATGTTAAGTAATTCTGCTGCACATATGCCGAGGGTCCCCCCCCCCAAAACCTCTTTTTCTCTCGCGGGATCCGTACTTACTAGTATTCACTCAGGATCCTGGTGATTACTTCAAGCATCATTGGAGTTACCAGGCACGCATCTAGCTTGGAATACCTCCATCTACGCCCATCACTCTGGATAGAACCATTCGACCAGCCATACTTCGGTACCTCCTTACAGAGTCACATGATATGTCTTACAGAAACGCGCCGCTGGTCTAGACGCTTATGCGGCTTCTCCTCCTAACGAATGCGGTAAGCGGGTTCCGCCTATAACAGCCCTGCACCGAGACAATCTCCACAACGCTAGAAAATATTTTCTTATATACCGACATAGCTTAACAACATCTTCAACGGTTCCGCAGCCCGCTTCAATCGTTGCGGCATCTCATCATCGCCGGCCAGCTGGCCTAATGGTAAGGCGTCAGATTTCGGAATAGAATTCCTCTGAAGATTGCAGGTTCGAATCCTGCGTTGGTCGATTTTTGTCCTCCGTTGCTTGCTTACGACTTACTTATCATCCATAACACGGAGGCCAAATGCCCGCTTTGTCTTTTTGCCTCCTGCACTTCTGGGTTTCTTCTATTTGGGATCTTGCAGCTGGTGGTTTCCTCCGGTTATGCTACGTGCGATCGCCGATGGAGTTGAGCGTGACGACCAGGGCGAACTGGCGTTGCGTCTGAGATGGCCGCCTAGATGGATTCACAAGGGGGTATTGATCACATGTCGCTGGAAATTAGTCGGCCTGAAAGGTCCGGAACTTCTCTTAAAGGTTCCGAGTATCGTATGATGCGTATATGATACGGTATCATTCATTCTAGAATCGAATAGACCGAAACCCTACTGCGTTCATTACGATACGAGGGCATCGCTAACACGGACCAGCCTTGTCGATCCCCCGGACTCTTGTTTTGATCTCAACCGTCGTTAAACGGGTTGAAATGCTATCAATTGGCGCACCATTATCGACACGTCTTGCATGTAACTTGACCGCGACGGGACCTACACAAGCTCGCTGGCAGGGGCGGAGGCAACGGGCCGACCTGATGCCAAGACTTGCTGAGCCGCATACCAGTTAGGGGCTGATCGTCGCTGGTCCGGTGTTAGCCGTGTCTTTGTATCTTAGCGAGTACGGACGGTACTTCTGAAGCTTGTTCTGCATATAAGCATTGTTGCGGAATTAGTGGACTGACGCTATCCTCGCTAAGAGAGCTTAGTTTTCCCGGGGAAGATGTGGGTCGCTAGTAGTAATCATCCTTCAAGACGTCTGGGGTTGGGGAATCCGGGGGCTCTGGGGTCGACAACGATCTGTAACGATTGGACAGACTCCGCCCAACTCCGCCAGAAATGGTTACTTGCAAAGGGGCACGCTCGGAGGATCTCCTGATAATTCTCAAGTTCGTCTGCTCACCATGGCCGCATACGGACTGGCCCGTTCCCTCGTACCATATTTGCCAGCCAGTCTATGACCTCATTTTCCGCATTACCTTCCAACATGGATTCTCATCCTGGCCGGCAGGCCGTTTAAGGAAGGTTATTGGAGAGACACAGAGACCAAGAGCGGTGTACCCAACCGTACAACACGGTTGCGGGTCAGCAGAAGCTTAGAAATGAGGAGTAATAAGGCACAACGGCCGGGTCTTGTTAACGTTACCTGACGGGCCCAGCCGATCCTTTAATTGCACCTGTTGTTACCTAGACAGTGAGTCTGAAGGCCCATCTATATAAAGAGTTCCTACCCACAGTCGGTGACAGGGTCCCTTTGACCTGATCTGCAGCAGACAGTATTCAAACTCTTCGTGGGCGAATAGCGCCGCTGATGTCCACGGCTGAGAAAGAACAATGGCTTCTCAAGTCGATAAAACAGATCCAAACGCCGAGGAGAAGCTGGGCGCTGCGCATCTCGAAGGTGACCAGATGGCCAAAAGGGGTGAGCTCTTAGATCTAGTGAACGATGCCCAGATCGCCACGGAGAAGGAAAGGTCCATGACCCTGCTGCAGGGTCTGAAGCTCTACCCCAAGGCTATCGGCTGGTCCGTCCTGTTCTCGACCGCAATCATCATGGAAGGCTACGACGTTGTCCTTATGGCATCACTCTTCGCATTCCCCACTTTCAAGGAGAGATACGGTAATATCCAACCGGACGGGAGCTACGAGCTGCCGGCAAACTGGCAGGCCGGCCTTCAAAATGCTATGGCTGTTGGCCAGTTCGTTGGCCTGTTCTTCAACGGTGTCCTCTGCGACAGGTTCGGGTACCGCAAGACCATGATGGGATGTCTTTCACTCTGTGTCGCCTTCATCTTCGTCCTCTTCTTCGCTCCCAACAAGCCAGCCTTGCTGCTGGGTGAGTTCTTTCTCGGTATCCCTCTCGGCGCCTTCCAGTCCCTCAGCGTCACCTATGCCGCCGAGGTCTGTCCCGTAGTCCTCCGCTCTTATCTCACAACCTACGTCAACCTGTGTTGGTTGATGGGCCAGATACTCGCCTCCGGTGTGCTGCGGGCTCTTCTTTCCCGCACCGACCAGTGGGGCTACCGCATCCCCTTCGCTTTGCAGTGGGCTTGGCCTGTTCCTATCGCCATCGGTTGTTTGCTCGCGCCCGAATCACCGTGGTGGCTCGTTAGGGCTGGTAGGATGGATGAGGCTAGGAGTGCTCTTAAGCGACTTGCTTCTTCGGATACATCCGGTGGCGACTACGACCCGACCGAGACGATAGCGATGATGGTCCATACTAACGAGATGGAGATGGAGGCCAACTCCGGTACGAGCTACCTCGACTGTTTCAGGGGCACGGATCTGCGCCGTACCGAGATAGCCTGCTGCACGTGGGCCGCCCAGAATCTCTGCGGAGCGGGCTTGATGGGGTACTCGACCTACTTCTACAAGGCCGCTGGCCTGCCTGACGAGCAGGCGTTCAGCATGTCGCTTGCGCTGTACGCGATTGGCATTGTCGGTACTCTGCTCTCGTGGGTCTTCATGTCGTACCTTGGCCGTCGAACGTTGTACGTGGGCGGTCTCTGGGCGCTTTTCGCGGTCCTGATGATCGTTGGATTCATCTCCCTGGCGCCCGCGACCGGTCCGGATGGTATCAACGAGAAGGCCTCTTGGGCCACCGGCTCCATGCTGCTCGTCTTCGCATTCATCTACGATGGCACCGTCGGCCCTGTCTGCTTTTCGCTCGTTTCTGAGATGCCTTCTACCCGCCTACGCAACAAGACGACAGTCTTGGCTCGGAACTTATATAACGTAGTCAACATTACAAATGGAGTGGGTATGTGCTAATATTATATTAGAACCTAGGCCCCCTTTTCTAAGTCATTGTCTTACACTAACATACGGGCTAGTACGTATGCACTTGCAACATGCCCCTTTCGGCTCTGGGAGGTGCTTTCTTCAACCGAAGGATAGCGGGTGGTCCTACGGGGATTTCCCCTGGCGTCTCCGACTAGGCGGTGACCGCTTGCTCTCGATCCGGTCGTTGTTCGCATATTGCGGAAGTGGCGACAGTATAAAGCACATGCATGACAGGAAAGCTGCGGTCCTCGATACAGAATGCTAACGGCCTTGCAGATCATTCCATATATGCTGAATCCGACCGCTTGGGACTGGGGCGGCAAAGCTGGATTCTTCTGGGGCGGTTTCTGCTTCGTTAGCGCCATCTGGGCCTTTTTCCGGTTGCCCGAGCCCAAGGGACGGACCTTTGCCGAGCTCGACGTTCTGTTCGAGAAGAAGATCAACGCCAGGAAGTTCAAGACCACGGTCGTCAGTCCCTTCCAAGCAAGGGCGGAGGAAAAGGTCGTGGAAGAAGACTGAACCGAAATTATTCGCAGCGGGTTAGACAGTGCATTGCTAACATATGGAAAAGCACTCGGCCATCCCCCCTGTTCAGCAGCTGTGAGGTTTGCAACGGAGATCGTACGGCACGGCCGCAATCGCCCACGGGGCATGGACTTTATAAACCAAATCGTACAAAATGCCAAAAATCAAAAGAATATACCGATAAAAAGAATATGAACTCTATTTGAGAGTTGTGTCCACTATTATACGTTTATAAGCATAGTTCGAGAGCCTGTGGAATATTCGTCAGCGGCTAAGATAATAACCCCTTTTCCAAAGTCCCGTGGGGCAAAGGTCGTAGGTTCTTCTAGCGCCCCTGCCGCATCTCATAGCTGGCTGAGGCGCGGAAGACCTATGAGACTTCCATCTTCATGGTATAATAGGATTGTATAAATAACGATAATCATATGCAGAGGTCTCGTGGAAAAGCGACTTTTATTGTAGGGGGAAGACTTATCCACGACATTAGGTAACCGCCCAGTCATACAGGAAAAGGAGTGGTTTCCTAGAGCGCTAGTTAAATCCGAATATAAGTTAATCATCTGTTGCCAAAATTATACCGGCTGAATTCCACTGGAAGCACTATACGGATTAGCCTGTCAGCTTTCGAATAGCTGAGATGGGGTCATCCCCTTGGGTGGACATCCGATATCTACCATACGCTTCGTTCTAGCTACCAGTGGCCCAGTGTCGACTACCTTCACCGTCTAGATTCCCCAGGTGACCATATCTCCTGACAGAGCGGTAATATTTACCTATCTATATAGCAATAGGCGAGCAACGCTCGTCGCCGGCCTCCAAATCAGCATCGGCTCAGAACGCCCACCCACACGAACCCTTCCGTCGTCGGCTTCATTTCAGCAGAGATACCCACTCTTGAAATTATTGGTTTTGTCTTGGTTACTGTTTCCGCCACATTAAGGTGCGTCGGTTGGGTCCCTTGTGAGAAATCAGATCAGCAAAGATGCAGATCTCTATTGCGCGTATGGGTGGAACACCGGAGAAAGAACTCACCAGTCAGTCACCAGGACCTCGTCCAGAGCATCTAGCCTTGCCATGTCCTCATCGGAGATCTCGAACGAACCCACGTCTGCGTTCTCGAGCAGCCGCTCGCGCCGTACGCTCTTCGGGAGGGGTACGAGGCCATGTTGGAGAGACCACCTGTAAAAGAGTTTCATCATCCCGTCAGTTCACCATCCTCGCCCCCACCTCATGAACGCTAGCTGTGATGTGCTCGATGCGTTTACGACCAGGTCACTAGAAGGGGACGGGGGGAAGCAGGGGCAGGGCCAGAGCCGCGACCTAGGCAAAACTTACCGCACCAGCAGTTGAGCGGGCGTGCAGCCGTATTTTTTCGACAGCGCGACGACGGTCGGGTTCCGCATCCTCATTGCTCGCGCCAGCGGTGCGTACGCCTCGACCACGATGCCGTGTTTGGCGCACGCGGCACGGATGTCCTCGCGCGTGTTAAATGGGTGCACCTCGATCTGGTTCACGGAGACGGGAACGCGTGGGTTGGAGGCCATGAGTTCCTCGATCTGACGACTGCCGAGTTAGTCATTCGGCATGCGTCGCCTTCACGTGACGGTAAATGGGTCATCAGAGCCATATGCGTTTCAGGCGGGTTAAGAAGCCGATTCAAATGTATAATTGCGACCAATCAATACGGCAGAAATATACGAGGGACACCTCGGGACCAGAGGGACAGAGACTCACATGTCGAACGCCGTAATTACTCACACCCGCGCTCTTAACCTCGCCCTCCAGGACGGCATCCTCGAGCGCCTTCCAGCTTGTCCTGCGAGCTTCGGCGCCGCCGTACGGGCTATGCAGGAGGAACAGGTCCACGTAGCCCAAGCCGCACTCCTTGACGCTCTCGCGGATGGAGGCGCGGACGCCGTCGTACGAGGTCGAGTTGCTGGCGAGCTTGGTCGTGTAGAAGATGTCCTCGCGGGAGACCTTCTGGGCGTTCTCGGGCGCCGACAGGAACTTCTTGATGGCGAGCCCGGCCTCCCGCTCGTTGCCGTACATCTGGGCCGAGTCGAAGCCCCGGTACCCGGCGGCGAGGGCCTCGTGCACGGCCCGCGACGCCTCGCGCCCGGACATCATGTACAGCCCCAGCTGGATCCGGGGCATGAGGTGCCCGCTGGGGAGCTAGGAGAAGGCGGGCGCGATTGCATCAGCGACGCAGCTCTATCCGGTCTTAGAGGACATTGCGTACCTTGACTCTGCTCGCTAGTGAGAAACTGTTCGAAGACATGGTCGCCGACCCTGTTTAACGAGGTGATAATATGTCCGAGGACTGGATTTGATTTCTCTCTGAATGCGGAAGCCACCAAGTCAAAGTGTGCGAACACTTAACATGAGGGTTCCTATAGCGAGAGCCGATGTTACCACGCCTCGACGTCACAGGAGACCCACAAGCTGCACTGGACTTCGCAGCTCGATGGCTTACCAATTAATTGCTCCACTCACACCTCTATCTTTGCAAGCACGTACGAACGTAACGGACTATTGTACAAGCCGCATCTTGCGCGGTGGAGTTTGCTGGGTGTTACTTTACCTAACGCAGGAACACCCGTCGCTGGCGTAAAGCACTAACCCCCGCCCCCCTTTTCCAACTTTGAAACCATCAACGGGACGGTTGAACGTTTGTAACTAGTAGTTGTAAACAGCGTGAAGTAGGTTGTAGACTCGCACTGGGAATAGTTAACCGACTTGCACCTAGTTATACATTTATAGCAACTGTATATCTCTTCGGGAATTTAGATCTTAAAACCAGGCCGTATAGAGGTGAGAGAAATGCTATTTTTATAAATCAATCTGTCTTTTCTCTCGGAATGATATGGTCAAGTATTACGCTTAGCCAGGGGTACGCAATGGAATTGCACGGTTCGAGTTCCAAATATGAGGGTGTCTCAACTATCAATTACAGCCTGAGCCTGATCAGACCTATGGATACGTATATCGCGAAACACATTTGTCGCCTTCGGCTTAAATGCCCTTTACCTGCAGTAAGAGTCGCCCCTTACCGCTAGCCAGGCCTGGGTATCCATTGTAGCATTCCCGCCAACGTATCGGTTCGCCCTTTGAAAAAACAAGGAAGAGTGAAATACCGTGTTCCATTTTTCTTTTCTTTATTCAGTGTTCCTCGGTTATGTGGACCTCCCGACTGACAGCGATGGTCCCCGGGATGGTGTTGGGCTTCAGAATCTCCTTCTGGCTCTCGCTGTCCGACGACGCGCCGTCGCCGCTGCCGCCGCCGTGGATCCGCGTCGACGTGATCATGTCGCCGCACCGGTAGTTCTTGCTGTTCTTGCCGCCCGAGCCCAGCTCGTACTCGGATTCTGGACCAAACTCCGTGTAAGCGCGCCGAGAGTTGCCACGAGGGAACCCGTAGCGCGATCCCCCGCCGCCGAACGGCTGCGGTGTCGGGTAGCTGTCCGACCCGCTGAGCCGGAACACGTTCCGGAACAGCGGCTTCAGCGTTGCCACGCAGCCGACGATCAGTCCGAGCCCATTTTCCGCGTATCTTGGTGATTCCCCATCAGTTCCGGGCCCATTCTTCGGGGATCTTGCGGGGCGTGCTCGAGAGGCAGTTGCCCGCGTTGGAATTGAGACTCACCCCCAGATCACGATGTCACTAATAGCATAGAGGTAGTCTTCGGCAGCAGTCAACCCGACCGTGTCTGCGGATGGTCAGCAAGCTTACCATCAATACTAGGGGTGGCCACTTATCAGCCCGGTCGGTTGAGGACTTACACTTTAACCTGATACACGCGCTCAGAGAAGCAAAGAATCCTTCCTGTGGTTAGCTCTCAACAACGATTCGGGGTTCGTCGTCTGCTAACCTAAACCTAGAATGAAGGCTACCGAAGCCTTCGAGTTGCGATTCATCTGAACGTTCCACAGAATAGGGATGGGCATAAAGGCGGTAACCCAGTCGGTCACAATGTTGACGGCCGTGGTAGCGTAATAGATGTCCGCGAGTATATGGGCATCGTTACATTTGCCGCCATTCTCGATAACCTGTGTGTCCCAAGCAGCGGAAACGGGACTACATTCTGGATTCGTCGTTAGCTGCATAGAACGGGTATGCGAGCGAGTGAGAAGGTCTGGGGCGGGATATCATTTCGGCTGATGAAATCGAGAAACGCGGGAGAGTCTTTCTAGAATTAGGGCTTTGTTGGACTCACGGAAGATGATATACAGCCCTGCTATTAGATTCTAGCACGGCGGGTCAGCATGCGAGGTTAGGAGACAACTGGAAGCCACAACGATGGCACTAGAGATGCAGCGAGTAATATCTAGGAGAAACACATCTACGCTCCCTTGAAGCCGTCGCTTACCATTGTCGTAAACATTACCATTATGGCATACTGCGTGTAACGCAAAAATGTCATGGTCTGGAGAATAAAGGGGTTAGCGGAGACCACGGTCAACTGAGGAGTGGACCCTAGCTGGTATTGCTACATGAAGGGGATCTAGGCGATAAATACCTCTGCAATTCTCAGCAGCATCAAAGAAATTGAAAGTTTGACTGGGATGATATTAACGCAGTAGAATACTTCGAACATGAAGAACCACTGGCGCGGGTCAGTTCCATAGGTCGAACAGGGCAACGGGATCTCTCACGTACGAACAACCCCTTCTCCCGATACTCTTCATTGCCGGAGAGTTCCAGTGTTCGATTCCTGGCCCCAACGCCTGTCTGCCAATAAAAGCAATCAGCCGAAAGTTCATCTGCGACGGATCCTCCAACTCCTAAAGACCGTAGAAATCATTATATAGGTCGACTCACGAACGCGCCTATAATACACGACAGCGACAGGACGGTGAAAAAGGGCTTTAGAACTCGCGTTAGTCATCAGTCACCCGGTATCGAAGGGGAAAAGCCGCTAAAGTCCACACGCACAATCGCCGCTGTCATACACCAGTCCTCGGGACCCCACGAAGAATATTTTATTCTCGTGTACGCTCGTAGGCCGTAGGTAATGTAGCCGAACGCACAGATCGTTATGACTGCGGCCGCCAGGCCGGGCGCGTGGTCCTCGAATAGCACCATCTTCGAGAGGACTTTTGTGGCGGGCCCGTCCGAGTCGTTGGATATTCTCCTAGTCACTACCGGTATTGTGGGATGGAGTTGGGCGACCTCGATGGGGTTTTCTTTATTTTTCCTAACTCGGGCACGGGTAACGGGGGCCTGCTCGTTAGGAATCCACAGGTAAAGGGAAGAAGGGGTAGGGGAGTGGCGTACGCAGAGCCGAACTCTTAAGAGATGTTAATTACGTTTGCCACCAACGGTAACACGTCCACTCTAAAACCCCCTTTTAGGGGAGACTACCTACGCACCCCGACGCACGACCGCGTCCTCAAATAACGCTACTAACCCAGCGGAGAGTCGAAGAAGCCGATCTCGATATCACTACGCGCAATAATACGCCCATCAAACAGTGGCCGAACCTGTCATCAGCCGGTGGGGCTCCGTTAACCCGTTGGTCGTTTTAGGACTCGGGCCGGGCGGTCGGTGATCTCCACCATAGCGCGGAATTTGGCCGTAGCTGCGGTATTGCGGGCCCACAATGGTCTAATAGTTCCAAACTACCGGGAGTGCCTTGCATGGATCTCGGGGGAGAGCTTCGCGAAGCTTGTTTTGCTTGGGGCCGCTCGACATCAAATCTCGAGCAGCAGCGCGTCAGTTGCGATCCTTGGAGCCGCAAAATTGCCAGGTCTTTCCCCTTTAGGCCTACTTTTCTTGCAGTTCTTGAACCTTCGGCCTATCATCGGGGACATGGGCTGCTTAAACTGGTCGTCTACGCCAACTAGGGAAATCCAGATTGGATTATCTCGTTCATTCATACTAAGTAAAATTTTTTTACAATACACAGGGTATCTTCCTCTAGTACGCTCCACCAGCCCACAATCTCCTATAGTTAGTATGTAGACTCTTAAAAAACGTATGGGATGTACGTTAGCCACTTCGTTCCAAGTCGATCTGCCGGAGGTTCGGGATAGTGATAAACACTGGCAGAACGTTGGTTGATGTCGACTCCCAGACAAATCTCTACGGGAATTTACACGAGACTGGAGTAGACGCGGTGGAGGTAAGTAATAGAAAATACTCCTGCATATTGTAGGATGACATGAGCCGGTACCTGATCCACGATGGGTCCCCAAGCTTAAGTTGCGCAATAGCAACATTAGCTGCATTCTCTGGTACCTAAGCATTGCTGCGTGAAAGAAATAGCAGATGTCTCATAATTGCTGCGAGGTGGCCTGGTGTTAAATGTGGATGGGAAGAGCTTCGTATGCCAAACCAAGATTCTTTTACCGCTTATCAAACGTCAGACAGCGAAGCTTGCCCTGACAGAATTATATTACGCTTAGCAAGCAGATGAACCAGTAAAACCCTCCGCCCAGGATGCCCAAGACGTACGCTAGGTGTGTATGTTTAGGGGCTGTAGGAGATTACTTTTGTGAGGGCCGTGGGTATCCAATAGATATTGAGATCTAGTGGATGTAGATGAGGCTGCATAACATGCCCATCTCCATGATCACCAACCCCTTACGGACATCAGACTTTGCAGGGCAGTTTCGACCGGCTCCGTAGTGATTCCTTGGCTTGTGTTCGAGGTCTAGTATCTATGTTGAAACTACATATAGGTCTTTATCGCCAAATAGGTCTCCTCTTCTCCACCTCTGCCAATGAGCCCACAGTGAGCTAATATTTGGAACGTCAGCGTAGAATTGCCCATCACCCTTTCAAGACGATACTCGTCAACACCCAAAGCGCCGACCTTACGAACAAGTTCACCTTTAACAGCACGGCGTTCAGAGTCCTTATGAGTAAAGAGCGTAGGGTATTACGACTGAGCCGGGGTTATATGACCGAGTCTTCACCAAAGACTTATGTACCTTGCGTGGCACTCTAGCGGACATCTTTCCGTAGAGATAACTCGGTCAGGGGCTATATCATACGCTCATTATTATACATACTCGGCATTTGACACCAGAAAGAGCCAGAGTAACAACCGCTCTGCCCTTGGATCATCATACCCAGCAAACCCTCCTTCAGGCCTATCAACGCGGTTTACCCTTTAAGGATGGAAGAGACCAACGGAGGGCTGGGTGCTTGTGTATTCTGGCCATCTTCTGAGGCGCTGATCTGAGATTAGTCATAGGTCAGGCGAAGAACGAGGGGAGACTCGCCAATATTAGGTGCACTTAAAGATAAGGATTCAATATTCAGAGGGAAAGCGTATGATACCTCGTCAACATTAGGTTCTATTGATAATCCGCAGATATGTTCCGCACGCTCTATGGGTATATCCCTCACGAGCTACCGGCCATACCATGCCACACAAAACGCCATTATCAACCAAGTCGGACAAGTTCGGCTACTCGTCTATCTATCTACCAATTAGAAAGCGGCTTTCTGGAACATGTCGCAATGCCACAATCGCATATACAGACCGGCAGGGGATCTATTCTCTAGGAACGATGCACCAGACGTCTAAACTCAGATCTGTGACGACGCTGCAGCCTCGGCCTCGCTCTCGAGAAGCATCAGCTTCCTACATTCCTCCTCGACCGACGTCTGATCATCGTCGGCGACCTCGAACTGACCCTCGACACAGGCCGCCAGCATGAGCTTCTTGACGCACGAGTTGTAGATGAGAGCCTCGACCGAGTCTTTGGTGATGAGGCGGATGACCTCGACGTCGCGCGTCTGGCCGATACGGTGTGCGCGGTTCGACGCCTGCACGTCGTCCTGCGGGTTGTCCGACTGGTCGAACAGAATGATCTTGTTCGCCGCCGTCAGGTTTAGGCCCGTTCCGCCGGCGGCGGTCGTCAGGAGGAAGACGGGGATATCGGTGTTCGTGGTAAACTTCTGTATCTCGGGAAACCGGTCCGCCGTGTTGGTTTGCCCGGTAAGTTCGCAGTAGGGGATGCCTGCGAAATATAGAGTGTCTCGGAGGATGTTGATGACCATCTCGAAGCGGCTAAAGACGAGCACCCGGTCGCCTGTCTTCATATAGCCTCGCACCAGCTCTAGGAGCTTTCGCACCTTTGGACTCTCCTCCCACGAGCGATCGGGCACGTCTAGATGCCCAATATACCTCTTGAACTCTTTGCACCACGTATGCAGTTCAAAGTCGGATTTCTCTTTGAAGTCTGCTAAGAGGAGGGTTTTATGGCGGTCCTCCTTGCTCTGTACGTAAAGCTCCTCTTCCGAACAGTGCTTCCATAGAAGATCCACCATCTTCTCTACGCGCGAGTCGGTGAAATGACGTCGGAAGAGCTGGTGATGGATCGCAGCTTTCCGCAGCTGCATCCAGGGATTTGCGCTCTTTATTGAGGACGCCGCTGCCTGTTTGGTGGCCTTGTTTTGGTGCAAATACCTTCCTCTGATTTCCTCGTAGATTAGCTTCTGTTCCGGATGCATATCAACCACGATATTGCGCTCCGTCTTCTTAGCAAGATCCAGGACGTCGGTCTTCCGGCGCTGCAAGATGAAGGGGGCCATGATTGTGCGGGCATTGCCGACTCGTTCCTTAGCCAAGGCCGCGAAGTTGTGGACGTCCTTGTTGGGGACCTTGGCCTCGAAGATGGTTTGGAGACGTTCAAAATCGTCGCCCCTGAATAGGTCCGGCTCAACGAAGTGGAGAAGACTCAGGAGCTCCTTGAGGTTGTTCTGGACGGGCGTGCCGCTGAGGATGAGGCGCCACTCGGAGGGCACTCTCATCATCTTCTTGTAAATTAGCGTCTTGGGGTTCTTGAGCTTATGCCCTTCGTCGAATATGGCGGCATGGGGGTTGAGTTCTTGCAGAAATTCAAGGTCCTCCTGTTGTCGCTCCACCTGAGTGTACGTAGTGAGGACGACATGGTGTTCCCTGGCTGCTTCCGGATCGATCTCCCGTCGACTCGATCCATAATAAGGCATGACCGAGATTTCTGGCGCAAACCTCTCGAATTCCGACAGCCAATTCTCATAGGTACTCGGAGGTACGACGATCAAGTTAGGCCAAGGGGGACTGCTCTCGCCATCCTCTTCATCTTCGTATTCATCATCTTCCGGGTGTGAGTAGGAGCCGACCAGATGTGCGATAAATGAGATGACCTGACAGGTCTTTCCGAGTCCCATGTCGTCCGCAAGAATACCACTATACCCCTTGGAGTGCAGAAGATTCATCCAGTTCAAGCCTAGTAGCTGGTACGACTTGAGCTGCACCACATCTGCATCCATGAGTGAAGGTTGTGTGCGGATTGGCAGCTCACTTAGGTCAGACGGTGACTTTGTTCGCCCATTCTTATCCATTGGCCAAGTTGACATGATCGATTGTAGCGTCGCGCCTCTCTCTTCGCATTCTTTGATGACCGTCGCTGCTGCCTCGAAGGCCTGGAACCATGCGGTTAATTTCTCAACGATAACCGAGCCAATCTCGGTGCGAGATGATTTTCTCTTAGATTTAGTAGGCTTGTCTTTTCGCGAGACGCGTTCTGCTTGAGCAAGGCTGCTAAAAGGACGGGATTTAACCATAAGTTTAGCATCTTCGGGGAGCCCGGTCATGCGCGAGAGTTCATCAACTGAGCAGCGGTTGAGGTAATCAAGTACTCTGTGACGCTCTCCGACTAGACTCTCACTTTCGCCGGATTCGGCATCTGACGGAATTTCAATGGGAGCGGGAAACTCCGTTTCGAGTTCGGAATCGGCTTTTCGCTTCCGCGGCTGGACGGTTGGCGGGGCGAGCGACTCGTCATCCGAATCAGAGTCTATGGTGATGGGTTGAGATGGTGCTTGGTAGCGGCGACCCTGGACTAGCCGACGACGCTTGACGGCCGGTCCGGACAGAGGGAGTGATGTAGCAACCGCTATCTTTGCGCTTGACTGTGTGCTCCCTGGGGAGGTTGGCGGTGAAGTTGCTGAAGAAGATACAGAAAATACAGGTGGTGGGGAAGGTGACTTGTTGTTTCGACGTCCTTGAATAAGACGCCTGCGAGAGGGGTTTTGCTGGTTTGGGTTGGACGCTAAAGCCCGAGTATCGTTTTCCCTGTACGCGAAACGCTCCAGGTTGAGGAGTGTGGACTGCACTTTGGGTTTTTGATGTTGCTGATCGTTTGTTCCAGAAGGTTTTGGCCGTCTTGTTCCGGAAACACTGATATCTGAAGCGTGATCAATGTGTTTGTCCGCTGTAAGGTCGACTGTTTTTACAAAATGGCTTTTCGAAAGCGCAGAAGGTTGGGTTTTGTTTGACTTCCCCATAATCAAGTCCACGGCTGTGGAGACCTGCCAGCCGACCCCTTTCAACAGTGCATCTCTGCACGCCCTAATGGTGATGTCAGGCTTCGCCTTGGACACGATCTTGTGAACATCCTTCGTCAAATGCCGTAGCCTCAGGTCGGGGATGTCGGTCAAAGAAATATCTCCCTTTGGTGGCCATGCAGAAGCAGGTCGGGCCCCTGAAGATGCATCTTTCTTGAGAAATGAGGAGGGGCGTATGTCACCCCGCATTGGCGCTTCATCACTAGAACTGTCCTGCTTCTTGTAGTCTCTGTTTAAGTCATCGTCGGAAATATCAAAATATTTCGTCTTAACGCCTGGCCGGCCGTTCGCGCTTGTCTGATTCGTGCCCGGGGGCCTGAACGACGTCCCGGCTGGTGCCATAAACGAGGCGATACTTCCTTGAGCCATAGGTCTCGTGCCCGATTTTACAGCCGGAAAGCTCTTAGACTGTGATTTAGGTTGGAAGGGCGATGAGGCGGGAACTTCAATGGCGGAACTCGGTGTACTCGGCGCAGGGGGCGAGGACGGTCGTAGCGTAGTGCGGTTCACGATTTGAGTAGGCTGTGTTCCCTTGTTGATGATCTGGGTCGGCTGGGTAAAGAAAGGTGATGAGCAGGGAATCCTGTCATCTGCAAGCTCGTCGACATCGTCGTCTTCTATCTCCAACCGTCTCGAGCATGCCGTTTGAGGTTGGGCACTCTTGCGATCCTGCCAGCTGATAGGAGGCGTTCCCGGAATGGACCCGTCTCTGGCCGTGTTCGACGGTGATCGCGTCATTTTCAAGGGTTCTATGATCGAGAGAATAAGGCGATCGGCTGTGAATCACGGCGAAAGTCGAATGGGTATGGTAAAAACGAGAGGTGTGAGGCAGCCGTGAACAAAATTACATTGGCTTTGGCAAGTCATCGGGCGAACACGATATGAAAGCAGTGCTAGTGAAACGATAGCTATTAAGATCGGGAAACGACCCTTGACCAGATGGTTTGGGTGTTTGCAAAGGGAGTCACGTCGCCCTCACAAGCAAGAGAGAAAGTGAATAGGAAGAAGACTGGTGGTCATGGCCGCGCGGTAGCAACCAGGTCGGTTTATCGTCGATGGCAGCTTCCGGGCGGTGGAGAGTCTCCAACTTCCTTCACGCTCCCAAAACATTTGGGCAACGGCAACCGCATTAAGTGGGACGCCACACGAACGCGCGCCTGCCCTAAGACACGAATTCAGGTGACCTGGCAGGGGGGGGAGGGGGGGATGGTTCGCCTTGGCCTCCAATTACTTCTCCTCCGGTATATAGGGAGGTAGGTAGCTATGTAGTTATAGTGTTTTTCCAAAATACCTACATATAGGGACGGATGCCGCTAAGACTCACATCAACAATAGGTATTCAATTGCTGATAATTGATCGCTGACTCCTTTATCACGTCGGACAACCTTGGTGGTGATGTCGAAATAACTCATCCCACCGAGATTAAGCAGTCTAGAGCTACAAAGGCGACAAGGCCGTTTGCATATCGTCATTTGCCGCTTAGAAGCTCTTTGTCTCAAAATCGACAAGGCATTGCCAAGGCAGATCGAGCTAAACCATCGAAAAATAACCAGCCGCCAGCTTTAGTTAGTCCGGCACGGCTAGCTCTCAGCCCGACCTCGGATACCCCTGGAGGCACTTATTGTGCTCCGTACGTACCAGACGCATATCAGGAGCCTCCCGGAAGCGTCATTTCTGTAGAGACGAACAACCCCACATCCCGTTCCATATCTGTACCACCATGGCAACCCGCCGCATCATCTCCACCGAGAAGACGATTCTCGACCGGGATGACGAGCTAGACTCGCCGTCCGCCGCCGCGTCGGGCCACCCGCAGTCCCGGTCGTCCTCGTCGAGCACGGCGCCTGCCGTTCCCACGTGAGTACTTGGTTAAACCATCACCGTATTATATATATGCACACCCGCTAAAATCAGCGGCCCGCCGCCAAAACCGTAGGGACGTGATACTCAAGCTCCTAGCCTTCACCTTTGCCATGGTCGTGGTACCCATCGGATCGTACTTCGTGACGGTGAACACGGTCTTCGCCGGTAAGTTACCTCCCTACTTACCTACCTAACTCACCTACTCGCCCGAATCTTCCTTTCTGCCTGTAAAGGGGGGGGCCCACTGCGTGCACCGCCGACGCTGCTAACCTACATTTCTAGGAAACTCGTCGTACGCCGGCGGCCTGGCGGCCATCATGGCGAACGTGGTACTCGTGGGCTACATCATCGTAGCGATGAACGAGGATCAGTCGGAGCAGCTGGCGGCCAAGAAGGAGACGAAGAAGGAGCGGTAATGAATTATTCGAGGCCTTCTTCGGGATCCGACCATCGGATAGGTCAAGCTTTACGGTAGGTAGAAATAGAATCGCTGGTCAGTCGGTCTGCTACCTATTACGTCTACCGCGACTTGTTTCCCCGGAGACTGTTAGTCGTTTCGTTTTCTATAGGTCGGCAAGCTACGTAATCCATATTATTCTGGACGGTGACGAAGGGGGGGATAGTCAAGAATCACTGCGCATTGTGTAATCTCTCATCAATATTGGCGGAAGAGAATTTGGTCTATGGAGAGTCATCCGCAATCAAAGCTCGTGCGTCGCATATGACCACTATCAAGCATTTATTTGGGTCATGCCTCCTCGAAATCATGCCGGTCGGAATCCCTTTGCCCCCCAAAATTTCATGAAAGAGCTGCGTTGCAGCCAGTCACGACATATGGGCAAAGGAGAAGTATTAATGATGGGTGGGTCTGTATGTGTGCCTGACGAACAGGTTTTCCGTCTGGCTCCCCTGCTCTATATTCCTAACCTCGCGTGGAACGGCTTCTCTGCCAGCCCTAGCCGCCCAACGCTCGTCAAGTCGTAATACATCCATAATAGACAAATCCTAACCTGCATGTACGCACATTCAGCACCACTCCGGAACCCATCGTCTTTCAAGCATTTCGTGACCCCGAGATGTCTTGGCCACGTCGACGGTTTCGGTACTCTCGTATGGCGAATTTACCACTGAGACAAAGGAAAGCATCTGCAATGATCGCACCAGACCAGTCGTCTAGGTGCGTCCCATTGCGGGTATCAAATGGACGATCTTCCAGGCGGGCGCGGATGAGAGTATTTTTGATGGGGTAACAGAGAAAAAGGTCGAGAGATGGGGTATTTCAGATATGAAACGGAAGAAATTATTTCGTGCATCTCGTGTCGTCGTCGCCCAAACTGCTCGCACTAGGCGAGTTAAGAATTTTTGCTGAATCGTCGGGAGAACCAGCTCTTGCGCTTCTCTCCCATTCCCTGGCGGTCCTGCGCACTTCCGGGCGTTTCTACTCTCGACGTTTTTCTCAGCACAGATCCGCCTTGATGCCTAGGAGGAGGAGGCGCGGAATCCATAGCGCCGACGCCCATGGGAACACCGAAGTTCGGGGCTTGATATGCGGGTTCCTGGCCGAAACTGATGCCGTAGTCATTGATTGGATCTTGGCGCTTCGGCGGCGAGCGACGTTCGATCGAGCTGTTCTCGCTGCTGGTGGGGTCAGTCTGGTATCCCGCCGGCTCGCCATAGCTCCCACTGCCAGAACCAGACGCAACCGTCTCGTACGATCGATGGTTATTAGGCATCGGGTAGACGTTTCTACCTCCCGCGGGGCGGTTCATCGTCGGAGGCTCGGGCTGCGGCTTCGAGTACCTGATTCGTCCCCCGTCGTAGCCATCGTGATAACCGGGTTCTCGCTGTTGGCCACCCATCGCCGGCTGTCGGGAATCGTACATCGTGCTATCTCGTCGTCCGCTATAGTAGCTATCCTGAGGAAACCGCGGCGTGCTGTCTGTAAGAGGACCTAGTGAGATACTATACACGTGGAGGGGGTAGGGTGTCGTTTCGCCCGAGAGTCTGAGGGTCTAATATGGGAGTGGGCTTACTGCCATAGTAACTGCTCCGTCTGTTCCAGTCGGCCACGGATCCCGAATCTGACCTGTAGAATGACTTGCGGTTGTCGTAAGCTCCATCAATGGCGGCCTCAAAACTCCGAATTGTATCCAGAGGGCGTTCCCATCGGCTTCTCGTCGGGTTTGATCGGTCCGGGTCGACTAGAACTCGTGTTAGCAGCGGGATATGGCAACGGAGAAGCATGCCCGTACCGATCGGATTGCCGTTGATGTCCCTGTGCTGTATCGCGCTCAATGGTTTTACTTTGCTGTCTCCCGACATTTGCGCAACAGCAGCTACGAGTCCACGTTAGCGCGCGCCATTGATAGGGACTAAAGAATCACGAACAGGGTTCTGCTTCGCTCATAGCTAGAGTGGGGTCGGCTTTGCTATGGAGTCTATTGGATTCTTTTTCGGCCGACGTCTCCTTGAGGTCTATCTTATGATGACCACCGCTTTCGGTACTCTTGTGGGATTTCTGAGACTTTTCAGATCTGAAGCTGAAGCCTCTCGGCTTGGTCCTGGGATGGCGAGGAGATGCTGGCGGATCCTGGTAGTGCTGCGGTGGTGTTGGTTGGTATGCTCCGTACTGTCGTTGACCCTGCTGCTGCTGTGGCGGCGCGGGCAAAGGATGGCTGTTGTAGCTTGCGGTCGCCATTTTGGAGGTGAGCGAGCTGACAGGCTATGTTTTATCAACGGGCGATCAACGGGCGATCAACGGGGTAGCCCTGTACGACTCGACGGGCTCTAACAACTATGTGGAGAGGCTCAAGGGCGTGTGGATCGTAGGTGGATGGCCCGTGTTGCTCGTCCAGGGAAGGATCGCGGATGGTAATCTTGTTAAACTGGGAAGAACTGGACCGGTCCCACCTTCAAGTGGCAGTCGATTTGATACCTCTCGTTGATCTGCAACACAAGTGCGATAATTCGACTGTAGGCTCTCGCTGCAAGAACCAGGGATTCAAGCTGCGACGCGTAGCCAAAACAACGGGGAAAGCAAATCAGTACGCCTTCCCAAAAGAAGGAAATATCACGCCTGATGGTGGGTTTGGGAAACGGCCAAATTGAAACAATGGCAACCGCCGATGGGGGCCCGGCGGTTGGCTCGGCCCTGATCCTGCGCCTGGATGGATGCTGGTAGAGATAAGCCGGGTCTGCGCCGAGTTCTCTACCAAACGTGTTGATTGTAGGGCGCTCAAAGGCAGTCGGAAACTCAGGCGTCAAAATGTCAGGCCGCCTGGCCAACGAGGTGTTGATGGTTGAGATGATCCCTATCAACTACCTACTTAATAGACAGTGTAGGACAATGCGTTTCCTTTTTTTTTTTCTGGTCGGGGCTTCCGTATTGTCTCTAAAGTCGACCAAGGAAAAGTAGGAGGCAGGAACTTTAACGTTCCAATCAGCTTGGCGGACTGGGATGTGTGGGTGGACTGGTGACGGATGGTTGAGAGCGCCTATCTATTGCTATTGCCGTGAAAGCAGGGATGTGACGATGTAAGCTACCAGTCTCTCCAAGTCGAATAGAGTTCACCTATCACTGCGACTGTAACCTGAGTCGTCAACAGGTACAGAGTGAGTAGGTACCTCCCCTCACAGCATACCAGTATACTCAGCTGCAGGCTCTAAGTACGTAGTGACAGCTTGAGTGGGCTGACTGAATGGCCGGCAGGGCACCATGCAATAATGCGGAAAGCGATAGGATGGCGTCTTTTGGCGTCTCGGCGGCTTGGCGTTAAAGTTTCCGATACGAATTCCTCTCGGGTTCTTCTCGTCGAATCCACACCAGCAGATGGATTGCACTCTGTCAACGACCTCACACACGTAGTTCAGAGACTTTATAAATCAATTAATGAGACCTTTTTTGGAGCAAACTTTCAGGTCAGTCCCCTCGGAGACTCAAGCAGTGCAAGCTATGCTTGCTGAGCCAGGTACAGTATACCAGTCCCAGTGTCTTTAATGGCACTGAGATTGTGGAGTTGGAATAGAACGTTCGTGACGTCAATCGACGGCCGCCGTCGGGAGAGAGGCTTTAAGGATGCGCCGTTTCAGGTCCAAAGCGTCGCAGAATGGCTCCCTTGTTCTCTACTGGCAGGTAAAGAACAAAGACGTCTCAAAGACGCACCACAGATTAATTGCCTCGTCACGATGTTGTGTAGACGGACGCTGGAATTTCGTTATTAGGGCGAAAAGCGTCGGCAGCCAGCAAAGACTATCAGGTCTGTCGGTACGTAGCGAGCGTTGAAGCTGTGATACCCTGCAGGGTTGGGTTCCGTCTTCCGACTCTAGCTTGTACTGCCAACGAATGTCGCGTGATTAATTAAAACTATGTATGTCTATGTAAAATAGAAATATAGCGAAGGTATATGGAAGGTCGGTAGTTTCTAGGGAGCTGAGCGATCGAGAGAATTAACGATGCAACGTTCTCAGAAGTTGAAAGGAGAAGTTGAACTACAGTAGTGTTCTTAGGGTGAAGGTTGGAATACAAAATGCCTCGCTCTTTAGAGGGCATCCGAGGTCTTTCTATGGAATTCGAAGCAGCCAAGGAACCTTCTTTGGTGTGGCCCGAATGGTGAATTTGCCCCCATCTCAGATGATTGCGTGTTGTATCGTCTTAGCTTATCATGATCGGGAAATATATCAACAAAGGTGACGCACACAAGCCACACTTGTAGCACACTACCCACAATAGAAGGTTTGTGACCAAGAAAAGGCCAATTCACTCCATCCAGCACGATTCGGTTTGAGCCAAAAAGAATATTTGTTCTCTAATAATACCTACCAACTACTCCTTCGATACTATTTGACTGCGATTCATGCCCCTCAGGACTACAATCCAGAACCACCATATACACGATACTCCGACGCTCCAGGCAAGTCTACCGTTCTTATCCCCCGTAAGACACAGTAAACCCGTTGCTTTGCCGTTGCCCCCCTAAGGATGTAATCCTGCAATGCGACCTAACCAGCTACATAAGGAGCTTTCGGACGCTAAGAGAGTCAAGGTCTAGACGTTCAAAAGGTTCATCAGCGGCTGAAGCCGGCCTATCACCCATGAGCGACCGGTTGTGCTAGGTAAGCGATCCCATCCCATTGCCGGAAAGCGAAGGTGGGGGAAGCTACGTGGACACCACGTCGTTCGTTCGAACACAGCCACCGGGGACGAAATACGAGCTTGATGAAAATGTGGTCTCTCTCACCAATTGACAGCACGAACATACGAAAATTATAACCAAAAACCCCCGTGTATCCGACTCTGATGCGGGAACCTCTATTTACGTGTCCTTAGCCAGTCCCTATCGAGCATCCCCAATGCTCTAATAAACCAGTGATATTTTATGTGTATTGCTCAGTGCCGCTCATCCATCTCATTAGGTTTGAGAGGAGTGCTTGGCTGACTCGGTCAACCGGGATCTGGAGCCTGTTGTTAGGCACCGGTTTCGAACGAACTCAATTCTTTCATCTGAAGCGGCACGCCGGACGATCCGCACAGCCACGGCTTGTTAGTCCGTACCAACATACGGGATCTTCGGATAGGGGAAATGGAGAAGTAGACCATCCCGCATGCTATGTACCGAGACCTCTTCGCTCTCAACCCAATCTCTTTATGTATAAAATCTTTGATAACCACTCTATTATAGCCTCTGCGCAACAGGCCAGCATCGATAAAGTGGCAGTCAGCGCATAGTAAGTACCTACCTAGGAACTAATAAGGCTTCTTTTTGAAACCCCGGCCCGTTCTGCGATGACGACATTCTACGGGGGATCTCCCTTCTTCTTACGACTACTCCACAGAACCATACAGGGATCAGTAGTCCTCAAGTACTCATACGTATCTACGGGGAAGAATTTAGCTCGCTAAATACCGTATGAGGATAGCGGTTACAGCAAAAATCGTTAGCGGGCGCCGAGAAAATCAAATAGCGATGTATATCGAGTGTGCGGAATATTATTGAGAAGGTCGTCAAGCAAAGTTGAGCTTCGAAAGGGACAGCTGTCAGAACATCGCAGCCTCCTGCGGGAGACAGGCCTACTTTTACTCATAGGGTGTCGAAATGGTCAACGGGCTTCTCGATTCGAATATATCTTACCTGCAAGGTCCAGGCACGAGATATTAGATACACACTTGCTCCAACCCCCTCAAGCCTACTTCAGAGGCGATCCGCGGCTGCGCCTCCGTGATGTTTAGCGCCGAAACATGCATGCCGCAACCTCATCTTGAAGCTGCAGACTCCCGGTCTTCTCGTTTTATCTCATCCTCACATCATCCCTTTGCATGGTTGCATCCTGTTGCCCTCGACGCGTGGCCTCGACTTGTCGTTTATGTCGGCAGACAAACAGTCTCACAGTCAGATATAGCCAACTGCATCATAAGCGCTGACCGTCACTAAACCATAAGCATCATAATTACCTGCTTCAGTACGACATCGATTGACGTGAGACAGGATTTGAACTTGGTAAGCTAAGGGTATCATATGCATACATTTGTCCCAGGACGCACTCCTATTGGCCCCGGCCAATCCGCCGAGCATGTAAAGCTGGTGCCGGACATGTGATGTTGGCGAGATATACCGACAGCGACGGATGTTAACTTTGACGTCTGGGTGCCTATAATGTCTTGGTCTGTCTCCACCACTTGGGACACTTTATTACACAGAACTGGCCAGTCAATAACACGTACGGAGTTTTTACGCCATCTGCACAGAACGTGTTGTAGATATGTGCTCTGCCGATAGGTATCTAGACATTCCTATATCTCCGAAAACCTTGCCGGAGCTACGTACCTGTCTATACCCCTCAACCGACCTCATCTCCAATTTGCCTGCCATAAGAGCCCTACAATTCTACGAAAGCCGTCAATCTTCACTCAAAGTGGATGGGTCTTGATATTCCCATTTTGCTAATTTCCCTGTGTTTTGATCCCCAAGCCGGGACGGCGGTAACCCCCACTCCCCGGCCCGCTGCGACTACCCGATTCCTCGTCGGGCTTTAATCTCGACCGCAACACCTCGTCTGCACGTCTGGGTTCCTCCCTCCTGCGGTGCAGTAACAAGAGGCGAGCTGCCCATCCGTTCTCCGGATGTAAGTAGCTGTGGATCAGGCCAGGATAGGTGCGTTGAAGGTAAGCAGGAAGCTACGTCAATAGGTACGTGAAGTGTTTCTCGATTAGGCCCCGGAGGTTTGACCTGTACTTATACCAACGAGATCGGCATTGTTAGACGACCTGTTTGAACAATTGAGACGACTTCTGGCTGCTGTGTGCCCGTGGATGACTCGTGTAAGCCGCGGATGATACCTCATAAGAGGACTAGGTCTTGTGTATTCGATCCGACACAGGCACACGAAGTTCCAACTAGACATGTTCACTTGTATAAGCTTTCCCCCACTGGGACGTGGCGTGCCTGGTCCTAAAGATCAGGCCGGGAGTAAGGGGGTGCTGAGTTAAGTGTCACTAACGTTAGATAGCTTTGTGAATAGTGCCCTCCAAGCCTCAATATAGCCATGGTATAACCAGTCCCCCACACACGCCTCTTCGTCTTATCGGGCTTTCCTTTCGCGGTCTCGTATCACTCGAAAGGTCGAGGAGAAAGCAGCCCCTTAATGGGACCACCCAGTTCATACAATCGCACGCAGCTTCGAGGTTAAGCTACTTATTGCTATTGCCCGAAGAGCCGGCGCTCGGGCGTTTTCTGTCTCTTTACCTCCAGTTTGGCAGGCTCGGGATGGCATAGGCAGGAGAGCGGAACAGCCATCCCTAGCAGGACGGAATATCGAACACCGATCCGCATATCCCGGGACGACAGGTATAGGCTCTTCGATAGGTGCCTACTAAGCAGGGCCAGGACAGCGTCGTCGATCGGACCATCGAGCAGGTACTTCCCCTTGCGCTCGGCTATCATCTGCGGCGGTAGGGTAGCCGTCCACCACTGATACGTAGGTGGTTCGGGTCCGGGGATGGCACCGTCCGCCTGGCCTAGCGGATGGTCTGCCACAAGCTAAGGCCGGCGATCGCGATGGACGGGGTCCCCGGTGCCAAGGGCTCCTCGGCAGAGACATCTCGAAATCGTCTGAGCCCAAGAGGTAGACGTCTGCTCGCGAGCTGGACCATTAGCAACACCGGTGCTCCCAGATAAGCGAGGACCACACCAGTTTCGTTCTCGCGGACGTATCTGACGATCCCGAGCTTCCTGCCCTCGGACCGCTGCGGCATCGACATTGTGACTTCTGCCCGGAAAAACTGCTGCGCTGGTTTTGTGAGCCGTGCGAAGTGCGTGTAAGGCTTTCGATGCTCAAATAGCGTTATAGTCAGATCGAATCGACGACCTTGTCCTCCGAGTCTCTCTCGTCAAGAAGCGCGATAGGGGGAAGGTAGAAGTGAACAGGGCATCGTTATAGGGAAATGGTCTTGTTCATTTGGCTATCCACGGCATTAAAGGATTTCTAGGTAGTAGTTTGATAGGGTTCTATTACTATTCAGAAATAGAATAACAAAAGCAATCGCAATGACGTGTCCATGTTCGCTGTGGTTTGAGCGAGCGGTGCCGGTATATCCCGTGCATGATCATCCTGCAGATACCTGAAAATGCTCCTGTAACCACAGAGGTCGATCCTTCCGGCTCCCCTCTGGGGGATATGCAGGATTATCGGCCCCAATGAGACTAGGCAGCGAGCGGGCTAGAACAGCTTGTGAGTAAGGCATCTAAGGCACTCGGCGCCGCCCCTATCGCTGTCGTGGTCGCTGGTAGAAGCCGTGGTGCCTGGAGCAACCGCACCGGACCATCGAAGCGTTCGCCTCGTGTTTTCAGCTGTGAAGACGGGAGCCGAGAACTCCTAGGAGACTTTATCTTGCCATTTGGAATGTAGTCTCCAGTAGAGATTCCTTTAGCTGACGAGATATGAGGATAGATTACTTCACGCTCGAGTGGGGAGCATAATTCTTCAGGGGTCCATCGGTATGTGATTTTTTTTTTTTTTTTTTTTTTTTTTTTTTTTTTTTTTTTTCTCTTTGGACTTGGGGGAGAGGCGGGGTGTGGGAACGTTGCGTAGAACGCTGGCTGAGACATACATCATAGAAAGCCATAGTCATATTGCATACTTGCTTCTAGGAGAGATTGGTTGCTTGGGTTGAGAGTTCCATCCTAGTGCTCGGATGGCTCTTGACGATATCTTGCATCACTTAGGCCTGGGATCGGAGGATAGATGCCCGGATGGTTTCACGAACCTCGTTCACGCTCGTCTCTTGCCTTGCTATGACAGCCATGACCGGGAGATGTAATGACCACTTATCTCTCTGCACGGCTTAGTTTTCATTCACGACCCTCGGATAGGCAGGAGCACTCCTGCTGACTGGGCTGTATGCAGTGAAGTAGTTGCTTCGAAACATGGGGATAAGATGGCTGGGCGGAAGACACTTGTCTATCACTGGGGTAGCTGCCAACAAGTTGTTCAAATTGACTCCACCCCGAGTGCGGCAACGCGTACTCGTAGTGGAGCAACTCCGCAAGCGTGTCTGTAAGGAGAAACGGGCGGAGTCGGCCTTGGACGGGAGGAGGTAGCTGAGTATCCAGACGGGGCGAAGTCTGTAAGCCGCCGCACAGAACGCATCCAGATGATCCTAAATCAGGCAATGGCAAATCGGTTTCAACGGGTACACAGTCTGATATCGGGCGGGAGAAGTCAAGCATCGCAGCAAGTAATTTGCCGAATTGGCATCATTATGGTAAGTCTGGTGACTGGGTTCCTCCACACCGAGGTGCCCCAAAGATCAGAACTCGTAGGCATCGTCGATTCTCGGGGATCCCCGCCGATGTACCGGCATGTAAAGTGAGGTAGCCCATTCTCAATCTCACTTCAAGTATTTTAAATCCAGCATCCGTCTATAGTTCGTTCACGGAGAACATTTGCCCTCGGTTTTGGTCTGCTGTTGGTTTCTTTCTTGATTTGTTGCTAGATGCAAGGCCGACAAGCTGTTAACCTGGCCTAACCCAGATGCAGCCAATCATGAGAACCGTCCACACGCCCAACTCCGGCTCAATCCCCCTTATATCGAAGAGGGGTAGAGCATGACACGAACAGAAGCACCGAAAGACTTGGAGGGAAGGGGCGTGGTGAACTTGGCACGAACGACGCCAGAGTTGCCTGCGATATTCCTCGTCAGTTCCGATCCTCCCGTCAGAAGTGCGGTATCGCGGTAATGGGGCATATCTCGTACCGTGCGGTCGGGTAACCTTGCCCCAGATCACCCGGATCTTGGTCCCTCGGACCTCTCGCCGAGCTTTGTAGACATAGGCGATCTTCTTTCCAAGGTAGAAGCTGTATCAAAGCGGTTAGGTTCGCAATTCCGAGGAAACAAGTGGCACTGTTAAACACGTACTTTGCTGCGTTGGTGTCGTCAACACCCTCGATCTTGATCAGACTCGTCTTGGGGTGGGTGGTGTGTCTGCTGCGCGCGTAACTGATATGCCTTCCCCTACAAAATATCGCCGTTAGCATTTAGGTCCCCTATTCTTCAATTCTCTGCCGGCCCAGTAGTGCGCTTCCAGCATCAAAGTTCGATGTAGACATTCGCATCAGGAATAGTTCTCGCCCGTATGCTCGTATATTCTCGATAGTTGGATTCCCGCGCCGGAAAGGGTCTACTCACTTGACGTATACTAGAACGAAGAGTTAGCGCAAGTCCTAAGGTAGACACAAGTGCGTGTAGATGGCACAGAATCCTCCCAGGAAGGAAACGGAGACGGCATTGGGAATTCGCGAAACGTGCAGGCGCGCGACAGCGTCGAAAAGCCCAAGGTATTTGGCATTGAAAATATGTTTTACTTACGTCTGTGGCCAGATTCCGGCATTGTGGCTGTTTGGTCTTCCGCGGCTCTCAGAAATCTAAACTCTGATCTGGAAGGGACGAAGTCTCGTGGAGAAAGACTTTCTGGCTACTGGGCGAAATGTTGTCGTTGGTCGGGGTTGTTGATTGAGTGGATGAGGCCGAATCCAGAGTTGCGGCATTTGGTCGCTTAGGTAGAATAGGGTTGCTTACACACAAAATTTTTACATTTTCAATCGCGGGTGTGGCTGGTTATTCAGCCACATTTAGCCTCTGTCCAGTGAAAGAGTGGGGAGGCGGGGTGGCTGTGGCTTATCAAAAGTTTAATCTCAATCAGGCTGGTGACATAGTCCATCTACCCATAAGAGGAGCGAAAGTCTCAGTTTGTGCCTATCTCGCTAGGCTGCCGCAAAATTGGTAGGATTATAACAGGTACTCCTCTACATCAACGTCCGCATGGACTCCCCCAAATAGAGTTAATACTCTGTAAGAAGACAACACGGACTACGTAACTCCTGAGGCGAGAAGTCTCTCACTCGCCACCTCCGAGTCCCGAATCCAGAGGATTACAGGAGGGCTTACATCCAGCATCGAGTACTTGCCTAGGTGAAAAGAATTGGCCAAATTGCTACAACTCGCTACGGGAGATCCGTATATATATAGGCCTCGGTAGAAGATGGCATTGGTTATGAAGCCCGTAATAAACATCAATACCAACTGACTCTCAGGAGGCGAAAAAGTGAAGAAGATCTGGCGTGGCAGCCGGAGGAGAACCAGACCGCAACCTGGGATTATGGTTACATAGTAGGGATTGCAACATGCTGATGTCAACGTCAAAGCTTTGAAATCAACACGAACCCGGCGCCTCGGAAGGGGCAGGAAGGTTAACCAACGAGTAGGGGCCAATTATGGATCGCCTTTAAACTGCGTGGGCGGCTTTTTTAACCGGAGAGGTTGTTACGGACCTTATGAGCGGTCCTTCTACTTAATGCCGTACCTGTCTGCTTACATACAAATACAGAGGCCCAGGCTTGAGAGTAGCGGTCCCGAAGCTGTTTCATTGGAGCTTAAGAGAAGATAGTATATGTATCTTCAAAGAAGTGGAGTTCAGCGGCCATTTAGACCGAAGACCGAGCTTGCATGGGGTGGGTAAGATCCATGCCATATGTACGTAATTTTATCTTTGTCTGTAGCTGTTGTTGAGCCTCATCGGTTGTGAAGGTTGTGAAGGTCATTCTTTTCCATCTTTTTTTTTTTTTTTTTTAAAAAAAAAAAAGAAAAAAGAAAGAAAGAATACATAGACCAGGGCTTCCTCAATTTTTCTCGCATTATACGCACACCGTGAGTGGTATACGTAGCATAGAGATTGTTGGACATTTGTCAGCCTGAATGTAACTGAGTAGGACTCTGGACATCGCCCTGGCCTGACCATCGGAGATAATGAGAACCCTGTATAGGGGCTTTCGCTGCTCCTTGGTACAATTATCGAATGGAGATGCCGGAATTGCTTGTCTGGACAATGAATGATCTTGCAGGCGTCATAGCCATGAAGTATATCTCGAATGAACTACCTGCCCAAGCACAATGATGGGTATGCGTATTGATTGGTTGAGGATGGGATGCGACAGGGGTCTGCGCAGTTTTCATATTCTCCCCCTCCAATGCTTCCATACAAAAAAAATAACCCCGCGGTTCTGGTTTCCGCGAGAATCGAAGCTGAGCAAGAGGGTGGCATCATGCTCCACTCCGACCACATTATGCACTAGGCACTCTGAGGAGGGTAGGACCCGCGGGATATTTTTATACGTACAATAGAATACAAAATCTATAGATATTGATGGCAGAGAACCGTGGAAGGCGGTGGATGAGAAATGGAAGTTGAGATAGGCCAACTTATTGAAACTATATTGCTCTCGGAGGAGCTCTATGGTGTAAGTGCATGTCATTCATTCGTAAGTACTTACCTAACCAACGGACTTTAAGCATTGTAGGTAGGAGATAGATAACCCCGGAGCCTTCAGACATTGGCAGACATTGGTTGATTACGAATTACATATAGTAAATGAAGAAGTGAAAGCTCAAAGCAGGCTGGACCCGCGGACGGTAGCTACCTACCACATCCCACCGATCTTAAGTCCGTCCACCACCACAGAGCCACCCCAAAAAGCAGCTTCAATTTCTCCGACACTCCCGTTGATAGTCAACCTATCTTTTGTCACTCCATTTCTCCCTCTGTCATACTCTACTCATCCCTGAAATCATCGCATCCTGTCTCTTCTCCCTTTTTCTCCTTCGACTGTTCCTGGAATCCGCAAGCACGCACATTCAAGCTCTACCACAGGCGCAATGGACTCCGCTGCAGCGTAAGTGAATCGATCGACCATCATCATCACCCCGCCTGCCCCGCTATTCCATCATTTACCTCTTATCTTCAAAGCTTCTTCAGCTCCTGGAACTTCGAAAACAAACTGGGGGGCGCTGATGCAGCATTATGCACCATTCCGCCGTTTTTATTCTCCAGATCCCGTCACCTGCAATGCTTTCCTATACACGACACTTTAAATGCACAAGACGCCTAATTGACGCTATGCCGTAGTACGATGGAGCTCAAGGAGAACACGGTCATCGTGGTTCTCGGTGCTTCCGGTGACCTTGCGAAGAAGAAGACGGTAAGCCAAACAGCTAACCGCCTGTGAATGAGTAACCGGTAGCTGACATCCGACACAGTTCCCTGCCCTGTTTGGCCTCGTGAGTGTCATTTTACCCTCCCAGAGGTATGACCCCTGGATTAGATCAGTTAATACTAACATCATTGGGAGTACCGCAACAAATTCCTCCCCAAGGATATCAAGATTGTCGGATACGCGCGAACGAAGATGGACCATGCGGAATACTTGAGGCGTGTCAAGTCTTTCATCAAGACTCCTACCAAGGAGATGGAGAAGCAGTTGGATGAGTTTTGCGCGGCCTGCACCTACATTTCCGGCCAGTACGACCGCGACGATTCCTTCCAGGAGCTGAATCGACACTTGGAAGAGCTGGAACAGGGACAGAGCGAGACCCACCGCCTATTCTACATGGCCCTACCTCCGAGCGTCTTTACTATCGTGTCGCAACACCTGAAGAAGAACTGCTACCCGACCCGCGGTATTGCCCGCGTTATTGTAGGAATCCCATGCACCGAGTGGCCACCGAGGAAGGCGTGAAGGCTGATCTGAGAACTGTGTGTCGTAGGTCGAGAAGCCTTTCGGCAAGGACCTGGCTAGCTCCCGAGAGCTGCAAAAGTCGCTGGAGCCCGACTGGAAGGAGGATGAGCTTTTCCGGATCGACCATTACCTCGGAAAGGAGATGGTGAAGAATATCCTCATCTTGCGCTTCGGTAACGAATTTTTTGGCGCCACATGGAACCGACACCACATAGACAACGTGCAGATAACCTTCAAGGAACCCTTCGGAACCGAGGGTCGTGGCGGCTACTTTGACGAGTTTGGTATTATTAGAGATGTCATGCAGAACCATCTGCTTCAGGTTCTTACGCTTTTGACCATGGAGCGACCAATTTCTTTCTCGGCAGAAGACATTCGAGACGAGAAAGTCCGAGTACTCCGCGGCATGCCTGCGATCGAACCTAAGAACGTCATCATCGGCCAGTACGGCAAATCGCTTGATGGTAGCAAACCTTCCTACAAGGAGGACGACACTGTCCCCAAGGACTCGCGCTGCCCCACGTTCTGTGCCCTCGTTGCATACATCAAGAATGAGAGATGGGACGGTGTGCCGTTCATCATGAAGGCTGGCAAGGCTCTGAACGAGCAGAAGACGGAGATTCGTATCCAGTTCAAGGACGTTACTAGTGGTATCTTCAAGGACATCCCGAGGAACGAGCTTGTCATGCGCATTCAGCCAAACGAGAGTGTCTACATCAAGATGAACTCCAAGCTCCCCGGACTGAGCATGCAGACGGTCGTCACGGAGCTCGATTTGACGTACAGGAGACGCTTCTCAGACCTGAAGATCCCTGAGGCCTACGAATCGCTTATCCTGGACGCATTAAGGGGCGATCACTCCAACTTCGTCAGAGACGACGAGCTCGACGCCAGCTGGAGAATCTTCACACCGCTGCTTCACTATCTGGATGATAACAAGGAGATTGTCCCGATGGAATACCCGTACGGTGAGTGTTGGCCGTCTGGCCCTGCTGGGTGTGCAACAACTGACCCTTTGTAGGCTCCCGTGGTCCGGCGGTCCTGGATGACTTCACGTCTTCGTATGGGTACAAGTTCAGTGACGCCACGGGATACCAATGGCCCACTACTCCCGCGACCGCCCCGAACAAGTTGTAAGTCGACGGCCATGCGGTCTTTGTCGATTATGTCAAGGCCTTTAAATAATCCGGCGAGAATGTTAAATAAAATTAACCTTCTGCTTTACAGCTGATGCATTATCGCATGGAACGGTGTTCTTCGGAACATCAGTCTACATTTAGGGAATTGGAGGGTGGCCTGTATCGGGTGCCGGAGCTGCTTTAGCGCATTTTTAGTTTCATGTCGTTGTCTTTGGAGACGCTATGTCGGACGAGGGCATGAGACAAAGTGTAGGTTTTATATAGCCCGACATATTCTACTGGATCATGAGAACACCAACTCGTGGCATTACTTCTCCTATACTATGCATCTCTGTATGTGTATGGCCCCTTCAGCTATTAAGGGAATAATCGCATCCCTAATATATTGCAAGCGGTATTGTTGAATAAACGCTGCCGGAGGTACCTGCTTTCATGTCGAAAACCTATCCATGGTGGACCCCTAGAGGCTGAAGTTAAATGAAAGCCTAGCAGCTTGTCATAGCACCGTGTATATCTGTGCAGATACTTTTAACATTCCATTGTTTCCTACGAGCTCTGTAGGAACGCTGATCAACATCCAATACACCCAGCAATGCGCCGCTTGACGTCTGTAGCTAGTATCAAAAAGCCCAAACACGCAACTCTCCCCCCAATCTCGATGCCTCATTCAATACGGACCCCGAGCCTTAATCCCTTTAAGGTGCGGCGCTGTATAATCCGCCGACGAATGTTTTCCTACCCTTTCTACTACTTTTTCTTTCCTGGGTAGACTCCGCCTTTGCAGCCGTTCTTCCTTCACCAAGGCCCCAGGGAAAGCGCTTGCTCCGCTCCACTCCACCCCCGGCAACCTTTCCCTGTCGGCCAGCGTCTTGCCGTATGGACGGGTGGGGGTGTCTGTTTCCGTTGCCGTCGGCCCCCGATACCACTTGCCCGTCGGGAATAGGGGGCAGATCTGGCTATGTATACTCCACAAGAAAAAGAACATGACCGAGCAGCTGTATTCACATCATCCTACTGAGATGGCATTAAGGAAAACAACGTACAATCGACTGTGGGCTGTATATCTCAATCACCTAGGTGCCTAGTTTTAGTAGAATTTCTGGAATACACAGTGCGAGTTAAGGGAACATTGTAAACCTGCGAAGGTAGGTTTGGGCCGGTCAAAACATTTTACACATCAGTATATACACTCTGCATGAGAACAGATCCCTCCGTAGTCCTCTTTGATGGCCTAAGAGCTAACGCTTGCCTCTCCTTTTTTATACCTGTAACCCTGATGCCCGAATTTACTTTCTTCGTAGCCCTGCCCGAACTCCAACAGCGTGTCCTAGGAATTAAACACATGCAGCTTCGGCTTTTAAGTACCTGGCCGTTCATAAACTCCGCATTTACTGGAAGCTGGCGCGGTAGGCTTCCCAGTAGCTGTTAATGCGGGTGACCTGGCCGGGAGTGAACTCCTCGAAGCACGAGTCCACAGAGTAGTCCATGTAGTTGTGGATGGGATCAACACCAGCGCTGGAGCAGGTATCGCGACCGATAGGGCACCCGGAAGCCTCGCTGGCTTCGGCAGGCGTGTCGGCTACGAAGTCACCGTTGCCATTGCAGCCACCCTCTGTGATGTAACATATGGTTAGCACCTGCCCCTTTTCCAACTCTACGGAATTTTCGAGGTTAAGTTTCGAGGCAGACCGCCTGAGAAACTTTGGGCCATGATATATGGCAGCTACGTAGCCGGAGGATATACGGAACCAGTTGTCACAGGGAGGAGATTTCCTTGCCTAGAACGCGAGACTACTTACCGAAGGTGTGGTAAAGACCAAACCAATGTCCGACCTCGTGGACGGCGGTCATGCCCAAGTTGTAGTCGGTCTCGGCGCCACCTGGGACAGTGGAAGAGAGGATTGAGCAGCCGTCATAGTAGAAGTCCGTGGAGCCCGTGCTGACGGTCGTGGGGAAGTAGCAGTATCCCAGATATCTCATGTTGTTAACGAAGCTGTCACATGTTAGTCCTCGTGGTCAAATCCATGCGTACTCCTTGGGACCCTTAGGATTTCGGCAATACTCAGACGTAATGCCAGGGGGTTTGGTAGAATTCCACGTACTACAAGCGGGTTAGCATTTGCGATTAGGGGCCGGAACATCAAGACAATAGCTTGACAAAGGCGGGCTATTGGATACGCCGGATTCTGTACGTACCTAGAGGTTAAGGTCCGCGTACGTGCCCTTGCGCAGGGACCTCTTCATCGTCAACTCCGAGCCATCGTTTGCCCAGTTCGAGTTGACCGTCCAGTCAGCGCCCGCCTTGGTGAACTGGATGTTATAGGGCCCAAATGCCTCGTTCATGACATCCAGCTGACGGTCGAGCGTGGTAGCCTGCGGAGCTTGTGAGTAGGCCATCTCTGTTTAAGGGGTTGGTCCATCACGCAAAAAGTGGTGCTTACAGAAAGGTAGCCGCCGCTCGCCGAGTTGGAGGAAGCCAATACATGGAAGTATACATTGACGTTGATGGGCGCCAACCGGGAACTGTTGCCGGCAACACGAGCGGCCGCCTCGGTCACGGCGAACTGCTGAGCAATATCTACCTGCTCCTCGGTAGGGGCCGGAGCGCCACAGGAACGCTGGGCGACCGCGCCGGAAGCGGCGAGGCCGAGGAGGAGAGCGGATCTGATCTGCATATTGTGACTATAGAGACGCGGTCGGAACTTTCCGGGTTAGATGCTAAGGCTGGCTGGATCAACATGACACTGATCTACAGGATCGTCTCATCCCTTTATACTCATCTCATAGGTGAAAGAACCATATCTGAATCTACTACCTCCAAGCTATTTGCGGAAGGTGATAGTTGATTTCCAGAGTATAAATTAGCGCCCGGAGCAAGCAGCTCCAAGGCCCTCCATCAACCTTCCTGTTCTTGACATCTGCCCTATATCTTGATAGCTCTATATATTAAGTCGCTGGCCTTGCCGTGTTTCATTGGCTACGCTATCTCGACTTGTCTAATACAGGCTTGCATAAGCGCGAACCGGCGATGCTACCCTATAGTACGCGTTTCCGTTAGTGAACCGGCGTAGTTTTTGAGAATGGGTTGGGTGACCAAGAGTACATCGAAAGTAGTTATGTGAATGCGAACCTCAGGGACATATTACTGGTCGATAATCGTATTAGACCGCCATCCTCGGGTTCCTTGGCATGTCAAGGGTAATATCTGAGCGCCGACGTCGGCTTTCAGTTGGTCGCGCACTCCGAGATCTACCTCTGAGCTATCTTATAGGCGCATCTGGGGTAATACGAAGCCGCCTTTCCTTATCAGAGGCCCGGGGCCAGAAGATGCATTATCACCTCCGATGAAGCGATGCTGGGACCTCCCTAAATCGGTACTGATTCCCGCAGTGGGTCCAGTCAAGTCGCGGAGGTAGCGCCAGATCCCGAGGCATACCCGGACAGTATCGCATCGAAACCAGCGCCGTGTTCACCTTGGATGCCATCTTTCAATGAGATAGTGAAATAACCGCTCCGAGTAGATAAAATCCCCGCTGAGTCATTTTGGGGTGGAGGTCAGCTTCTCGTCATAGCCTAGCCTCGCATTCATTGCCGCTCTTGATCCTGCACTGGTAATTATTCCGCGCCGGTAGTTGGTTGTAAGGTATAATAAAAGCTCTATATTTTCCACGGGAGTCGGTTATCGCATGTATCGATGTTACTAGGAGGTAAGCAAGAATATTAAGCATTCAAAAAAGACTGTCCCATAAGCGTACTTGGCCGATTTGAATGTCGCCTAATAAGTCCTTATAGTTAGGGTCGAAGCAGCACTCCACGGCACCAGGCAACCCCGTGGAGTATTATAGAAAGTAGTACATATCACGGTAAACGCAGTCCAATAGTAATGAACGCCACGGCGGACGTCGTGGGCCTTCAAAATGTTCAAGCTCATCGGGAACTTATAGAAAAGGCCATACACTGCTAGCACCTACTATGACGTGTCGATTCTATTATAAGCACCCCTTACCTCGTGTGGATCACAGACGTAGCGTGGACTATCTCGCTAAACTAAGTAGACTTCAGCTCTTTACGTCAAACCGAGTTTAGGCTTCGGTGCAGCACTTTTATAGGTAAGACCTGGCCAGCCGAAATCAGGTACTGAGCAAACCATAATTAGAGATATAGCCGAATACATAGTGCGGGGGATGATAAAGTCAGAAATATGACCTAGAAAACCAAAGGAGAAAGAAGGGGAAGAGGAAGATAGCGGCCAGGGATCGGAGTAGATCACATATAAAAGGGCGAGGAAGCCTATGTGAGGACGTCTCCTTCATAATATACGTAACGGAATATAACACAGTATCATGTAAAGGTGCAGTCTATGCTGGACCTTAGTACGGAGCATATGAAGCTGATAAGTGAAGGTCCGGCATAGGGCTACCAACATTTGATATTAAGCTGTGGGTCCAACCCATTGCGAATGGATGACTGTTTGGGTAGAATCATCGAAAAGATCCAGCGGCGACGGGAGAGACCCGTATGCCCTCTAATCCTTACATGTGAATGCTTAAGTATAGTCCGAATGCCGCGAGATACGGGGGCGCTGAATAGATTAAATAACGGCACTCTTGCACCGCTTCCCATTCCGATCTACTATCATTGTGAAACGGGGAAAAGGAGGTTTACTGACTACGGGATGAAATTGCACTGCAATTTTAAGACAGAACCAGGCATCAAAACAGAAAAGAGACCAAGAAATAGAAAACGGGTATTGGACGAAATACAAACACCGAGATGTGCCAGCAGATGTCGCCGCTCTTCCAGGGGAGCCTCGACCTCATCCAACAAACTTCACATTCCAATCCTTACTATGCTGTAGTACCCTCTTCTCGGCAATTTCTGCCTCTTCGAAGAGACATAGATCGTCAAGGAGGTCGAGCACGTCGTAGCTGCCGTCCTGTTTCGCCGCGAGGTCGCAACACGTCAGCACATTCAGGTATTCCTCGACGGGGGCATACATGGCAAAGCGCACAAACCCGACACATATGGCCGCCCAGGTCCCCACCCAGTCATCCAGACAGCCTTCCCCCATACGAAACTCTACTGTTCGCTTCTGTTGGGTGATGCTGTTGATAGCTCTGCAGTTGTAGTTATTGAAATTGATGCTCCCCCTAGCTTCACCGTCAGAGAGGAGCATCGAGACGCAGCAGCTGCTGGGGGCGTCAGAGAGCTGGCGGACGCCTTCAAAGACCCCGATGTCTTCCTCGGCCCTTGCGGGGATCGCCGAATAGACACGGAACCCTGTTCGGCGGTGAAGACGTCCTGCGAGTTCCCGGAGCTCCGTAGCCGTATAACGAGGTAGTGCCATTTTCAGGCACGCCCGAGTCCGCGCGGATTCATATCGGTAACTGGAACTCCCCTGGAGCGGACTTGTCACGAGACCCGCCCTTAGAGAAGCTGCTTCGTCTAGATAACTGAGTAACCCACGCTGGTTCACCGTGCCGCCCTGGAGAGTGCTCATGCTATTAGACTTGCTACCTCGCCGCGAGGAACCGCTCTGGCTCACCCTGCCGCTTTGGGAACTGCTGTTAGAATCGTCGCTCTGTATAAAGGGTTCGAAGTGAAACGGCTGTCGTGTTTTCTCGAATGCTTCGACCGTTTCTTTCTCTCTGTTCTTCTCTCGCCACGTAATCGGTTCTTCGCCGTGTCGAACATCCGTCCCGAGGTATCCGAGGCAATCCCAGGTTATGGGGCATGGCCCCGCGCCTCCCGCGTGTGCTGGCTCGACTTCAACTCCCTTAGCCATGTTACTATACTCGCGTATGGGCTGGCAATATACGTTAGCACGGCGCAGAGGGTGATGAAGAGTGAACAATAACAAGTCCGCGGCCCAGGAGAGCCCGGCTATGCGGCGAATCATCTCCAGAGGTAAGCGTTCGATGCCCTGGCCCACATGGACGTGGACAGAGCAGGTGTCGTTTACGCGCATTCGATATTTCTGCCTGAGGACCTGAAGGGCGTACTTGATAGCCACGAACGCTTCAGGGGTAGCGTACTCGGCGGGGCTCTGGATCTCAAGCGAGACCCACTGCTGGATTGGCCCGTACGAGGGGAAGTTCTCTTCGTAGCCCAAGCTCTCCTGCTGGTGAAGGCTCCCGTCGTCTTCGATTTCCCAGTCTTGGTAGCCCTCGAGCACCGCCGCGGAATAACCGTCGTCTTGCAAATAGCTTTCCGTAAGAGACGAGGCGAGGCCCAGTCCCTCCAGTGTATCTCGGAGATCGTTGAAGATGATCTCCGCCGCGGCGTATACGGGGTCACCGGCCCACACATTCCTTTTGACACGTTCCCTCTCCACCCTGAATACTGGTGGAAGGCCTTCGATGTGCTCGTGGGGATCCTTCTGATCTACAAAGAGCCACGGCATGAGGAGTTCGATCTCGACTCCAAAGGTGAGGCTCGGAGACTTCGTGGTCCCCGGCGTCGCCATCACTGATCTTGTTAATCCCGAAAGGGTCCTTTGAGAGGAGAATGAAATACCTTTTGTCTGAAACGTAATGTATATCCCCGTTGCGACTTGGACCATGGCTACTTTTGTAACCTGTGTAAACACTTCGAACAATCAGACTGTTCAGTTACGGATAGGCCATTTTGGCACAACAGACCTTCACAGGACTGTCCATGGGGTTTCAAAATGCTAGGCGGCCATATATAGACGCCATGCACAAAATGGAAGAGTCCCCCCCAACGGAGAGGCTGTGATTACTTTGTTATAAACATCCGATCACATCAGATTACTCATCAGAAATCCGCACAAACCGACATCCATCCCACCGTCGTCCAGAGCAGCCGCGTAGGTTCCATCTACTAGCTACAGACCTCAGGCCTATTTCTACGGGCGGGACGGAAGAAATCGAGTAAACTGTTTGGACCGTGCACATGTTGCATGCCAACGTATGAAGCTGATGACCCAGTAGTGGTGTTTGGATACATAATATTATAAAGGGATTATTGGGTGCAGACCTCATTCCAGAGATTTGCATTGAATGTATCTAACTCGATCCAGCGGGGACCCTTGACCCGAACTCATTGTTTGTACTCGCTAATGTCTGATCATATCGCCAGAGCTGGACGGACAAGACAAAGATGTTATTTACTTGCGCTGCGTACCATCATACTCCGTGCACGCGTGTTGACAACAATGAATACTGGCGTTAAGCACTGGGTTTCGAACTCTCCTTTATTATCTTCAAAGACTTGAATCGCTCCGGCGTTGGAGTCGAGGGGATACGATTAGCTCCTGGTCGCACCCTACGGTGCCACGCCTCAGCTAGATTTAGTAATCCGATTCTTTTAGAATAAGATCGTTTACGCCTGCCTTGTTCGCACAAAGGTAGAATCAATCCCGTTTCTACACATCCTGGAGACGAGGCTAGCAACGAGTATTCTTCAGGGGTAGATCAATGGATAGGCAAATAAAGTTTATTAAATTCTTCTCTTATGATGTGTCGTCCGATCGTGCATCGTGACATACGTGTCGTACGCCGTATGATACAATTGTGTGTTGAACCCTTTCAAACGCTGAACCCTTCCAAACGCTGAACCCTTCAAACGCTGAGCCCTTTAACGCCACGCCAAATGTGAAGATCAAAAACATCAGATAGCAACTTCAATCAAGTCTTGTGGCGTTTACCGGAGTAGGCCCTATTATCCAATTAGAGGAGCTGTCATAACGTGGAAACTGGAATGGCAAACCTCACCTGTCTTGCAACATTGCTTGGTGGTTTGCTAGTTTGGGACTGGGGCTGCGAGCGTTTGGTCGCTTGGTAGACGAGGAACGAGCCCCTCGTGTCACGCATCCGCATGTTGAAGGCTAGGTTGGCTAGTGCCGCGGCTGTAGTGGAGAGTTGTTTATTGTTGTGAGGGAGAGAAGCGCGGGAGTAGCGCTGTATCGAGTCGCGGCGCTGTAACGACTCCCGGCGCGGTAGAGAGGTTCTGGTTGATGTCCTTTGCTTCAGGGATGGGCGCTGGGCCTTTTCATGGGTTTGGGCGGGCAACGAGTCGGGACGTAGAGTAGTTCTGCTTGACCCTCTTTGCCTCAAGGGTGGCCGCTGCGGTTTTCCATGAGCCTGAGAAGACTCATATGGGTATGACACTAAATATAGGTGATCCATGATGTGTAGTGTTTTAATATAGTCGGATCTGGGGATGACTAATAATAATTGTGGTTAATATCAGGCTGATTTCTTTGTGCTGTACCTGAACTACGATAGGAGGGCCATGGTAGGACCCGATGGATGGCATTCGGATTAAATACCATTTCTACTAAGCGTACTTTACATTCCCCATCTGCCTTTAAAAATTGGGTACTGCCGAGGTTATTCGCGTCGTTTCGGTGGACACAAGAAGTGTCTTCTCCCTTTGTGTCGGCTCCCGGCTCCTTACATCATAGCGTAGGTATGACCGGGTGAAAACGTCCGGCTGCTAGCACGGACATACCGTGGCTTGGTGAAGAGATCTGGCAGCCTGTAAAGTAGGGCAGACGTGGGCAAACAGCGATAATAAAGGAGATGTTGATCCTCTGGAGTTCTGCTCCTGCTACAGCTAGGTTGCGACGTTGCCTCCGGCCTCACACTATTGCGCTCTCATCGAGATCGCGGCCTTTCTAGTCACTCACTCACAAGCCGCATGACGTCAGACGATAGGATTACTTACCCGGCACCGGGCCGTACTTAGCGTCCACTACTTTACAGTATATAGCGCAAGGGGGCCCCCCAAAGGTCCTGTCTCCGCATAACTGACGTTAGATGACTTACCACGAAGATTCTTGATATCAAGATCCCTCTTGGCTGGAATCATGCGGCCCCGAACTTGATTTGTCTCATGGTACCTCCATTGCTTTGCCGTTATCTTCCGATTGCCAGTCGATCGGGTTTGTTTGATAAGCCTTCTCGAGCCCTTATCAAGTGCTCAGTACACCCCCGCGCTGCACAGCCACCGTGAAGGCGTCACAACAGCGTAATGGTGGCTTGGGAGGATCATCTCCCCTAACTCCTTAATCGAAATGACAAATGGCTATGAATACATATGGCTAATAATTAAGCAGCTTTCCAAAGAATGACGTAATAGGGTTCATTGCGAATACGATTGCCAGAATGACCGTCGACTGAGTAATGCCATTGCCCATTGTTTATCCCTTTACCAGATCCAGAGAGTGCACCGCCTTGAGGGATGTTCGCCAAGGTGGTGGCGGGGTTAAAGGGGGCACGAAGATGAATCACTCGAAGTTCCTCGATTTGCGCCGATACGGCTAGCTTATGTGTCCAGATGGGCAGCGTTGAGATACGGAGTTAAGACGCTTCAATATTTTGAGACAGCGAAGACTGTGACCTAGTACGAGGAGTTGCGGCGCTGAAAGCCTAAGGCCCAATCTTTACAGTGTCAGAGTGTATCCAATTAAAGGTCAACTGAATATAAGAACCAACGACTCTTGAACTTGAAGTTAGTACCTACTGTCAACACCGATTAAAGCAATAAGAGGTTCCCAAGTAGCACTCAATTACCTTTTCAAGAAGGGCGCCGCTTGAAGCAGTTACGGGCGCAGTTGGTGGACTTTCAATTGGATAGAGGGTGATGATCGTAGTTACATGGAGTCACATTAACTTGAAGTTGGGAGCCTAGGCAAGTACCAGGGCTCGTAACGACACCTCTTGCGACCTAATATACTGTGATCTTCTCACCCGTGATACAACGAATGCGTGACCGGTGTGGGATTACGTGCGTGTGGGATCCCATCCCAGCTCCGGCCGCCAAGGGACTCATGCGCAGCGCTGTTCCCCCCTACCGTCCCGACCGCTGCCGCGGCCCAATGCAGGCGTGGCCGGTAAATAGGCTCCGCTCCCGGTTTATCTCACTCCAATCCTTCTATACTCGGTGCGGAGACCTACTAGCTACTTGCGGTCCAACAGCAGATATATAGAGAGATAGGCGAGCGGCGGCGGCCCAGCCTTGGGGTGAGGCTGGGAAAAAGTTTGGTGTTAGCTAGCACTTTTCCGTGAGGTATTTTAGAAGGATTCTCGAGACCTTCCTTGGTGCTGGGAGTGCTGGAACGCCAGTAAGCGGGACGCCAATGCAGCTCGGGGAGGGAGTGGCAAGGAGGCACTACGGTTCGGCTGACGAGGTGTCAGCCAATGCCGAAAAAAATGGTACACTCTTAGTCCACTCACTTATAGCTTGCCCAATTCCCTATCCATTGCGATACGGATAAAACTGACCTGATATTCGGAAAGAGCGACACCTTGCGAGAAGAATGATACTTTTTTAAATTTAATTGTTAACGTTGTTGTTGACTTAATTGCGAGATGCAAACGCTGCATCGAAGTGAAATGGTAGTAGAAATGACAGGTGGCCTAGGCGTGGGTCAATTAAAAGTGTGCTTTTTTTTGGGCACCGGCTGGGTGTACACATTAGAACGCAATCTTATTGCGAGATAGATCAAACTCCGGATGCCTCCCATTAGAGCGTAAAGATGAAAATAAACTCGGCCCTAGCAGAGACATCAGAGTAGTGTAGGGTCTAGTGTCATGTAATTAGTGATGTGGTATGTATCCCTTGAATAAAGTTATTGTTACGACGAACTACAAATATTCTATGCACCCAAAGAGGTCTATTATAAAGCATGGCGTTTCCAGCGAGAAAGCCAACCCTCGAGACCCTAACCAAACGCCGCGCCTGTATGTATTTGTTGAGCGCCGAGATAAATCAGATAGTCCAAGCCACAGAGAAAATTGTTACCGAAGGATGCCACAACCCTTGGAAACGAGCACAATGGCGTCTAGAATACCTGTGCCTAATATCTATATACGCATACCATGTATCCATTCTCGCAAAAGCTTACGAGAGCCTCGGAAGGGTCTCGCTCTGTATCTCGTCATCGATCAACTCGTCCGCATCCTCCTCGTCGCCGGGGTCACGCATGGGGACGGCGATGTAGCCGTCGTCGTCTTCTTGGAGGTATACTATTTTGTCCCACGGGTCAGATCTCCCTTCGGCGGAACCAATAAATGTGGTGAGGGGGTACAAAGCGGGCGGAGGTTGAGGGCAGGGGGGTTAGGGGAACGAGTGAAAGAACTTACGATGCGGCCTCACGAACAGGCTCGCGAAGAGCGCGAACCCGAATAGCGCGGTGAGGAGCACGAAGAAGGCCTGGGGGAATGTCTCGACGGTGGCGGCGTACAGGCCGTTGAAGAGGATGGGCGATACGACGCGGCCCAGGGCGTGCAGCAGGCCGAGGGCGCCGAGCAGCGAGCCGACGCGCTCGGGGGGCACGTGCTTGGTGATGGCGCTCTGTATGACGGCGCTGCCGATGCCACCGAAGGCGGCCACGACGCCGCAGAGGATGAAGAGGCCTGGCGTGCGTATGAAGACGTAGCCCACGAGGCCGGCTACGTCGCTGACGAGCGCTACGCGTAGCAGCCAGACGTCGAGGCCGTCGGCGCCTGCGTTGGTCTCGGCGGGTGCGTTTTGCGGGTCGACGCCGAGCTGCCGCTGGCGCCGGCGCATCGGCCGGATCCGGAACACGTAGTTGACGGCGGGCAAGAGGCACATCAGCACGAGGACGCGCGTAAGGCTGGTGATGGACACGAAGCGCGACGCCTCCAGCGTGCCCCAGTCGAACAGGTACTCCGAGTACAGGATCGTCACGGTCCCCGCGCCCATGGCCGTCGAGAGGACGATGGTGTCGATGGCTGCCAGAAGCATTATATTCCGTCTTAGGGCACGACGTCCGCGCCCACTGGGGGCGAGGATCTTCAGCGGCGCGAGGGGGTTGGCGCTCAGAAGCGCGGGGAGCCACGTGCCCCTGCTCATGCGGTCGTTCAGGAACCTGGCGGCGCGCGGACCGGCGAATCTCGAGAGGTAGTTAGGCAGACTTGATCGGAGCTGGTTCGTGGTGGCCGCTTGCTCGGCGTCGTACTTTTCACGTGCGAGCAGCTGACGCTTCTTAGATAGAGACTCGGGCGTTATGAAGTAGACAAAACTAATAAAGAAGAGATGGCAGCCGAGGGTGACATAAAAGATGGAGAGGAGGGTGCCCGTCCACTTGACGAAGTAGCCGGCAAGGAGCGGGCCAAAAGCGAGGCCGGTAAACAGACATGCGTGCAAGTAGCCGATATAGACTCCGCGCTTCGACGGGGGTGAGCAGTCGCTCGTGTACGAGTGGCTCAGGAGACTTCCAGCGGTGAAAGAACCCGTAATGCCGTCGAAAAAAGCCCCCAGAACCAGCCACTTGTAGTCAATGACTTCCGGAAACCTCGCCGCAAGGATGGTAATGATCTCATTAAGCACACCACCGCAAGATGCAATCACCATCAGCTTCTTCCGGCCATGACGGTCGGATAGGGAGCCCAGCTTGGGCGCCGTCAACGCGCTTAGCACGCCCGTCAGCACGCTCACGATAAGCGTGAAGGTCGCAACCTCCTTCTGGACGCCCGGCACATTGCACTGCGGGTTATCGGAACCCAGGATCACCGGGGTGAAGGTGAAGGTTGGGTCAAGCACCTGCCGGTCAGCAAAGTACTGGCGACATACGAGGTCGACTACCCTACCGGACAGCCGCCTTTGTTAGCCGGGTAGTCTCACGCCTTCTGCATTGGATTTGCAGAGATATTTTGCTTACAAATTAAGTTTCGGGACGATAGAACCACCGAACGCGAGCGTGAACAGAAAATACGGTCCAAGCAGCCAGTACACGGACGGTCTCCGCCACCACGGCAGGCCTGCAAAATCCGCAAATCCATCCCAGCTGCCCTTTCCCGCCCCGTCAGTATTACCCTCTCGTTCTCCGGCGCCCGTGCTGAGCAAGGGAGCCGAATCCGACGAAGAGGGTTCATGTATCTCCGCATCTATGAGTCGGATCTGCCGACCGCCATGTCTCCCCGGATGTCGTTCGCTCGTCATCGTTATGATAGCGTTCTCGTACCGTCGGTGTCACCTTCGGCTTCGCGCTCCTTATTGGGGTTTGCTGCCCGTTCCCGAGTTTGTCCTAATAGAAAAGTCTTCGGACGGTGCGAACTTCTAAGCGCTGGGAACAGAACTATGATATCCAGCGTCTCGCGGGGTCTTCCTCGGCACGACTGCGTTTCTTGTCTCTGTATTCATAGTGTAAGTGACGCGGGTTGGCGTAGCAAGTAGATACTCAAATCATACCTTTGCCGGCACAGCGCAGCGCCCTCTTGACCACGACTTCACTAGACTTCGGCACTATCTAGACGACTTCAAACTTTGGTGGCAGCGCTGAAGAGACGATGACGAATTTCGCTCCATGCCTGGGAGGGCCAACAAAGATAGAGTTTAAAATGATGCCTGAATGATGCATCACGAGCAGAGAAGCTCCTAAGTAGACTGCCCCAGGGATGTGGGCGTCAGTTGTATGTCTTCCAAAGCCCCAATGCGGATCTCTGCGCGCAAATGGAAGTGGGCCGTATATAAGGGGTTTAGAATTCGGGGCCTGGCTTGATTGGGTGTCCTGGGACGCTGGTATCACCACGTAAGCCCAGCTCGGGGCTTTCGGGTCCCCCAACATTCATCGATTTGTGCTTACCAATCAATCCCCGTTCGACCTTGGTTAGCACGAACTTGTTTCTCTTTGCTGATCAGATTGAGACACTCGTTTTATACGTGGGTCTACATACACATGCATGTACTCTACATCATAGACTCGTGCACCCAAATAAATTGGGCGCTTATGCGACTTGTTATTGGACAATTCCCAGGCAGCATATCGATGACGCACGGGATGCGTTGCCGGGTGTCGAGCTTATTGTGGCTCAGTACGAAATTCGATGCGATTGGTTAATAAGCTGGACGGGGTTCGGTGCCTGAGGATTTCCGGAGCTCCGAAGTAGCTTGGTCATCCCCGACCCAATTCTCGCCCTTGGTATAACGATCCGCTGCCTTCGAGCAAAAGTTGAAGTGCATCGAATACGTGGTTTTTGTATATCGCTTTTGTCAACCGGGATTCGTAACCCTTGATGTATCTCTTGATGCCCACTGCAGAGTTAACCCGCTCCTAGAAGAGGGGTACATACATGTAATGGCACCGATTTTGAGCATCCCATCGTATCCAGTGTCTATGGAACATACTTGTTCATACAGCGAAGGCGTTTTCGGGTCCGGCAAAGAACTTCTTCGACTCGGCGCATCTCTCACTCTTGCAGCCGGGACACCTCAGGCCCATCTGGTATGAGCATGCGACGCCGCCATCAAGGTGGCTCTTAGCAATGTCCACGAGCGCTTCAATGAAAATCGGGTTGCCGTTTAGACTTTCTACCCGCTTGACTGTGTCTTCGTGACCGGACTCGCCTATTACCTCCTTGTCCAGTTCGTAGAGGGTCTCGATGTGATCCGAAGTGAACGCGATCGGGATCAGGACCAAGTCTTTCTGCCCCTTTTTGATGTACTCCTCTACCGAGGTCTGCGTTTGAGGGCCCAGCCACGCTGACGGGCCGACTTGGGACTGCCAGCATAGCCGGTATGGGTTAGAGAACTTTAAGCGCTGCATCACGGCATACACCGTGGCAGCAACTTCTGCGGGATACGGATCACCTTCGACTGTATTAGCAACGTTCCTTGCTAAGAGGAGTAACTCAAAACTTACCCCTGTTTACCACGCTCATGGGTAAGCTGTGAGCTGAGAACAGGAGTACTACCTGGCTTCGTCGGTCTTCCGGATACTCCGCCAACGTCTTCTCGATGTTACTGGCGAAGGTCTCGATAAGCCCGGGGTGCGCCGGCCATCGGTCGATGACACTCCATTTGATAGTGCCGGACTCAGCCTTTCCTTCTAACCGTAGGCGCCACTTCCACAGCTCGTTCAGACTGCTCCCCGTGGTGGAGCAAGAATATTGCGGGTACTGCGTGAATGCGACGGCTCTGCCTCCCTTGCCATTACCGAACCCGTCGGCGAGCAGTTTATGGTACATCTCCTCGGTCAGAGGATTGGCGTAGCGAAACGCGACGTACGGCTTATGTGGCGCCGTCTCGGGCGATACCTTGTCGAGAACTTTGCACATTTCTTCACTCTGATATTCGGACCATTTTCGGATAGGCGAGCCTCCTCCTATTTCAGCATATTGTTTCTGGATCTTGGGCGTTCTTCGGCGGGATATTAATGGACCGAGGTAGCTTTGCAAGCGACCTAGCGGTATAAGGTCTCCGTCTTCCTAAACATTGGTCAGAGTTGCGACACAGGAGATAGAGCAGACCAGCAATCTCACAAACAAGCGGCTCAAGAAATCCCCGACTTCGTCAGTAGTCGAGGGACCGCCCATATTCAGGAATACCATCGCCGTCGGTCCCTTTGATCCGGCTGCATTTTGCGTAACCGGCGGCACTGGCGTCCCGAATGACCTCGTCTGTAAGTGTTTGTTCCTGGGTATCCATAGCGATTGAAGAGCTGGAGACGTAGAGCTTGGAGGTGCAGCTCTAGCTGCCTTGCGCGAAAGCTGCGCAACGGAGTGACGAGCGGCCATGCCGTGCGCTTCTCTTTGCTCTCTCGAATACACGTCTCAGGAAGTTCCGGATCGTGTAGATTGATCAGCGTACACGAAAGGTTAAAGAGGTGTAATAGGCGGGATATCACTGGCCCGATAACAAGCCAGATCTTATGATTCCTCGATTAGCCGCATTCATCAATGACAGCATAGGCAATTGATACGTACATAGTAGAATCTAACCTAATCCCGGTCAAGCTCGGACTCGGCTTTCCGGCAGTCCGGTCAGTCTCTTTGCACCCTGAATCTTACAGTACATGCATAGTTACAGCACCTCCAGGCCGGGTTCTAGTGGCTGGGCCAAGCTCAAAGTATTCTGGTGGATTGATTTTAGAGAACTGGAGCAAGTCACCTGAGGACGTGACTGCATCCTTTGAGTTCCACCTTGTGAAACGCGTTGGACCGCGACGTCTGCCTGATTCGTGCCGTTCCTGACATGCTTGGCATGCCATTAACGCTACGAGCTGAAAAAATTACACTGATATTTGGGAGCTCATATCTTTGGTTCGATTCGTTTAAACCAAATCCCCTTGACCCGTTGCGCTCATTTCCCGCTGCATACTATACAAATTGACTAGGCAGTGCGATGGCGGACCGGGGTGATCATGAGAGACGTGACGAGGAGGAAGAGGAAGAAGATGAGCTCGGTGAAGCTGTATGCTTATACGTGTTAACGTATTTTGAGCCCGACGCTGAATTTCATCTAGGACTACAAAGCACAAAAGGATGCCGTCATATTCGCCATTGAAGTCAGCAAGTCTATGTTGGAGCCGCCCCCACCCTCAGGCGACAGGAAGGCCGATAGGGACTCCGCTATGTCCGCGGCACTGAAATGTGCATATCAATTAATGCAACGGCGCATCATCTCAAATCCGAAGGATATGATGGGCATCATGTTCTTCAATACCGAGAAGACTAAATATCGAGATGAGGAGACCGGCCACAACAACCTGAGCTATCCGCACTGCTATGTCTATATCGATCTCGATGTGCCGTCAGCAGATGATGTGAAGGCTCTTAGGTATCTCGTAGAAGAGGGCGAAGACGCTGAAAACATCCTTGTCCCATCCGAGGAGAGAGTCGTCATGTCATCTTTGCTCTTCTGCGCAAATCAGATGTTTCTTACGAAAGCGCCTAATTTCGGGTCCCGAAGGCTTTTCATTGTCACTGACAACGACGACCCTCATCCCAATGACAAGGGGGCTAAAAACTATGCATCCATTCGCGCGAAGGACCTTTATGACCTTGGTGCCACCATCGACGTGTTCCCAATCAGTCGGGGCGATGCCAAATTTGACCTCGCCAAGTTCTACAATGTAAGTCGCCTTCTAAGCCCGCCATCGATCATCGGAGGCTGACGCGCGTAGGATATAATATTCCGCGATCCGGCGGCCGAGGAAACAAGCTCTTATCAGGTCGCAACGTCCAGGTCCGGCGACGGTCTGACCCTGCTCGGTTCGTTGGTGTCCAACATCAACTCTAAGCAGACCCCGAAACGGGCATACTTCTCAAACATGCCTTTCGAGCTTGGGCCCGGACTACAAATCTCGGTCAAGGGATATAATATAATACAGAAGCAGGCTCCGGCGAGGAGCTGTTACGTCTGGCTTGATGGCGAGAAGGCGCAAATAGCCGTGGGCCACACCGCCCGCATTGCCGAAGACAGTGCTAGAACGGTCGAGCCAGTAGAAGTCCAGAAAGCGTATAAATTCGGAGGTGAATATGTTCTGTTCGACGAGCAGGAGCTGAAGGACGTTAGGAAATTCGGTACACCGATCATCCGCATCATAGGCTTCAAGGATCGGTCACTCCTGAAATTTTGGGCTTCCCTGAAGAAATCCATTTTCATCTTTCCCAGCGAGGAAGGCTTCGTCGGATCCACTCGTGTCTTCTCGGCCTTATGGCAGAAGCTACTAAGGTCCAACAAAATCGGCATTGCTTGGCATATCGCCAGGAGGAACGGCAATCCTCAGCTGGTTGCCGTCATACCTTCGAAGTCCCAGTCCGACAAGAGATCCGGTACCCCATTCCTACCCGCTGGACTGTGGCTCTATCCTATTCCAACCGCCGACGACGTCCGCGAAGGTCCTGATGTGAAAGGGGCGGTGCGGACAACGGATGAGTTGACTGATCGCATGAACAGTATCATCACACAATTGCAGTTACCGGGTGCAAGCTACAACCCGATGAAGTATCCCAACCCGGCACTGCAGTGGCACTACAAGATCCTCCAAGCCCTTGCCTTGGAAGAAGAGGTTCCGGAGAAACCCGAGGACTCGACCGTGCCCAAGTACCGTTCAATTCACAAGAGGAGCGGCGCAGCCATCCAGGAGTGGTCGCAAGTAGCCGACAACGTCTTAGAGAAGGTCGGGGAAGAGAAAGCCATCAAGCGGGACCTGGAGGACGAAGAGGAAGAGGACCAGCCCAAGCCGAAGAAAGCAAGGACAGCAGCACCCAAGAAAGGCGGGGGCGGGGTAACAGATGTCGAGCTGAAGAAGAGGAACAAGGATGGCACGCTGGCGAAGCTCACGGTAGCCGAGCTCAAGAACGTGATGGGCGAGCGGGGTCTCGAGACGAAGGGTCTCAAGAAGGATATGCTGGAGAGGCTGGAGCAATGGATCGACGATAACTTGTAGTTCTGGAAGACGAAATGTCTGTGTACTTTCTTAGTGTAAGGGGCGGTTAATGGCGTCTGTACGGCACGATACCTAGGTAGCAAGACTTGTGATATTGTGATTAGGCTTGTATGCTCCTAACGGAGACACAACGTCGATTTCTGCATCCGCCAGGGAAGCCTCATGGGAAGCAACGCGGAAAACAATAAGCGCACAGATATAAGCAGCGAAGCGAAACACTTTACCACTGTTTGAGCAAACACCCCAAGTGGATACGACCACTACAAGTCTTTGAATTCTATAGCACTTCAGGTACCAGACGACTTTGCCCCGTCGCCCACATCTACGTCTCTGTACATTTTCTACCAATATCGGCGTGGGATAAGTTGGCGAAGAGCTACGGCAGGTTCTGGCTACATCGATTCAACTGTTACTCTCGTACTTACGAAGCAACAATATTATAAAGATAGGCCGAGTCACATCTATATTCGACAGATTCCGGTACCTATACTAGACCCTACCCAACTGCTAGTGATGTTTCTATAGCCTGCAGTTTCCTTCAGACCTCCTTCAAGATTTCCTTAATAACGGCCCATAACTTATAACCTTCTAGGTAAGAGTGAAGAGCCCGGATCATCACATAGCTACTTGTGTCTCGCGTATGGTTTTATCCGAGCTCTAGCGCATGTGTACAAGTACTTATCGAAGGCTCGAGGTTGGGCTTCGGTGGTCCTTGTGCCTGCCTGAAAGATTCAAGGTTGGATCCACTAGCCACATATTCGCACAGCCACGCTGTCTTGAGGTGATTGAGCTGGAGCAATCGCGCACCCAACAGCGCGTGCACAAGGCTCCACCCGTCAAGCAACCATCATCCCCCCAAAATCGCGGTTGCGCAGTGCATCCAACCTCCCTACGCGATTGATCGCGCCGACATCGACGGGATTTCGGAGTATAATATCGTCGACCGTCGCGACTGATCTCTCACCCAATCCAACATGGAGGCCCTGTTGGATTCCCAGCAGCAGCGGGGAAATCACGTCTGCGGCTCGGTCGATGACCTCCAGGGCCAGCTGCACAATTTCCTACTCTCTAAATCATCTGACACGCGCGCCGAACATGTGTCGCTCACGTTCGAGCTTCGTTATAACGCCGTATTCTATCTCACAGCCGAATCTGAAAGCGGCAGCGCGGACAACGCGGACCCCGCGCAACCCCAGCCCCAACCACCGCCGTCACAGCAGGTCACGAGAACTGTGACTGCCTCTGAAACGATCCAGACCCAGCCTTCCGATGATCCGGTCCTCCAGAAAGCCGTTGCGAAGCATGTCATCGGCAGAATTAACACGGTCGATAACAGTTCGTGGAATGTACGGCAGGTGGCTCGAGGCGCGCAAGGCTGGACATTCACGTACATATGCAAGGACTCTCATCAAGCTTGGACCCGGGCGAACGCGAAGAACCCGGAGCGACCAGTTATCGGAAGCTTCAGCGGCAATGGAGCTTTGGATCCGATCAACCTATGTGAGATAAGACGGAAACCCCATCTCTTCATATAACAGCCGAAGTAGCTAATCCCATCTGCCAGCTCGGCCCGCATTCGATTGTCGCGGAACCCTCTCTATTGCCTTCTCGAAGTCCCGTAGAGCGGTTATCGTACAATACGATCACACTCTTCTACACAAGACGGTTGGTCAGCTAGTCGAGCTCCTTGCGCCTGCTCCTGTGCCCGCGCCCGTGAATGGCATGAGCACTCGAACACCCAAGGCCAAACGACCACCCCCAGCCGAAGGTGAGGAAGGGAGCCGCAAGAAGCGTGCCGGCAGGAAGGGCAAGGCCCCGGAGGCCCCCATGGCGGTGGAAGGTGCATCCGCGACAGATAGCCAGCAAGCAGTTCAGAGTGGCCCCGAAAATGGAGCAACTCCCCAAAGCAGCACTGTTCAGGGGCCTGGTTTTCTGAATGTCCCCCCTGCGGAGGCAGCGCGCCGGAGGGAGACGGCCGTTAGCCTTTTGACTGGCAGGGGAATCGATCCAGCAACCCTCTCGGCTGAACAATTCAACATCTTCGCAAACCAGGCTCCTCAATTACAGGAAGCCTCGCTGGAGATGTTAGCTAAGTATGGGGCGGAGAAACTACGTATTGTCCATCCGGACGATAAGGACCAAGCTGGATCGGCGAGTTCTACTCCTGCCCAAGCGCAATCTGCAACCCCTACTCCCGTGGTGAGTAGTGCCGGCGCAGCCTCAGCCTTAGACACGCCCACGAAGAAGAAGCGGAGTAGGAAGGAGAAACCTAACGCCGGTGCGGCCGAAGTCTCTATTGGCAACGGTGCTGTTATATCTGTAGAGCAGAACGGGGAAATGGGCACCACATCTTCTGCCCTCGAGCCGCCCGTCAAGTCGCAAGCGAAAGCCAAGAGGACCCGTGGTGCTTGTATTATTTGCAAGCAGAAGAAACTGAAGTGCACAAAGGAGCACCCCGCCTGTTCGGTCTGTCAACAAGCAGGGGAGCAATGTGTCTACGCGGCTCCCAGGCCCCGAAGGAAGTCGGAGAAGTCCGCGGAAGTAGTAGCCGAACAAGAAGATTCCGACGTGCCAGATGAGGCACAGCAACGGGAACAGTTCCAATACGAGACACTGGCATCGATGCCGGCACAGCCACCGACACCGCAACCGGCACCGCAACCGACATCGCAATCGGCACCACCCGCAGAGCCTGTCACGTCGCACGTTCCTACAGACCCCGAGAATGAGGAATTCATCCCGGATCCAAATATTCTGTCAGGACCCATCGAACACCACTCGGCACCACCTATGCAGCCTTCAGATGGCTACTTTCAGGAACAGGAGGGACTCCCATATCCTTCGCACGTGGCAAATACTGACAGAGACTCAACAATGCCTGGGTTGACCTTCCCACATCAGACTCAGGAGGCTACCTCGCATCCGTCTTCAGGGCTGACCTTCCCGCCGGCTCAGAACCCAGCACAACAACAACCGACTTACTCGCAGGTTGATACTTCAACGCCCATCGGTCAAGAGAAGCAGCTGTCCGCGACGGCAGGCAGACGCAGCTTGCCAACTGGTCATATGGAACAGCCGCCGGTGCCACCACTCACTATTCCGATGCAAACAAACAACTGGAGCGGTAGTTCGGCAACCCCAACCCAGACACCAGCATATACGTTGTCACCAACCATGACTCAGCAGACTGCAAAGAGACAGAGATCTCGAAAGTCTGTCACTGAAGTCCCTCAACAAATGCAAGACAGCATGCAACAAGCCGCGGCTCTGTCTCAAGCTGCAGTCCAAGCACAAAACGAACGGTCCCCAGTAACGACGATGAGATCACCCTACCAGGCTGCAGCTACTGCGGCTCGTACGAAGTCTCGGCAAGGCCACAGGTCTCAAACCAATACGCCCGTGGCTCAAGCTTCTCCCCCTCAGCCACCAGCGCAACAACCCGTAGCTCACCAGGGAACAACCGCGTCGTATACCGCCAATTCAACATCGAACTCGATTCCCAACTATGACCCCTATGCCAGATACAGTAACACGAGCACGAGCAACAACCAATATTCCGGCACAAGCAATGATCATAGCTCGTCCCGGACCGCGTATGAGCCGAGTTCATATCATACTAGTTCGGCTGTTACGACATCCGCATCATACTCATCGGCACCCTCGTACGACTACACCCGGAGTACAGCATCGACTTCGAATAACCCACTGAGCCAGGCACTTAATCCTACAAGTGGATATAGTAGTACCAGTAGTTCCGCACCCAATCATTGGTCTGCTTCTCAAGCCCGTAGCTCGCAGGCCCAATCCACCCACCCCTACTCCTCAACTCACGGATATAGCAATCCGCCTGAGCAGCGCACTTCGACCACTAGCTCGTACAACCAAACCCAGCCGCAGACCTACTCTTATTCGTCCCAGCAGCCCGCGGCGAACCAGCAGTCCCAGCCGAGCTGGTATGGTTTCACCCCCGCGAACAGCAACGCCAACCAGAACAGCTACAGCAGCAACAGAAGCACAGGGTATGGCGGCGGGACCACTTCGAGCAACCCTGCCCCGTACCAGAGCCAAAGATCTAGTGTGTCGGGCTACTCCGGTCACGGCTACGGCAGTTCGGACGAACAGTCCATCTATGACCTGCTGAGGGCCAGCGGGTCCGGCAACTAGAGGAATAGGTACCTTCCTGTTAGGAAGTATTATGATACTGGTATTCGCGCGACTGGTCTTCTTTGTTGAACAGGCTACTAGAGTGGTGGTCTACAACTTGCGATTCGATCTCTCGGCAAATAAAAGTAAGTCGCAGAGAGCCTTCAGTTTGGAGTTCAAGGCGTCAGATTTCCTAATTCAGAAGGACGGACAGACGGATGAATTAACTGAGAATGTATTTTCGTCGATACGACTCGCTACTAGCAGCTGCAGCATCTGCCAGCCTTGTTGTCTTGCAGGGGGTCCGCTTGCTCTGCACAAGCGCTCCCGATTTTATGTGTGTATATAACTATAGTAGCCTTACGCTCCTGTTGCAGCTTTGACGTCGTCATCGCTGCCCCCGCGGCACCGAGAATTTATAGTTGTAATGGAACGAGCTGGACAGGATCGTCTGGCCGGAATTGCCGCTTTTATATCTGTCGGTGTGCATCTTCGGAAATCGGGTTTCCGCGTCAATTGTGTAGGACTTGAGTAATGTTGATGAAATCGGATTGGCTTTTCCATGCTAGGAATGGTACTAATGCCTTTCCGGAGGATCACAGTCACGAGTGCATTTTATTACGTCTGATGTTTCGGGAAGGTGGTCTTACTCGAGATACCTGTCGGAGAAAGATGGTCGAGTCGGCCAGTCGACCCGCAGGGGTTCAGAAAGGTCGTGTGCCTGTAAAGAGCGATACGCGACGGCGCCCAAGTCCCCGTCAACGGGATGCGGCTTGCAGCTGTCTCTATGAATGGTTCGAGTCAAGGTTTCTGGTTGCTATCTGGTTTGACGTAAGTTGAAAGCAGGTCTTAACGGTCTGCTTCTAGTGAGGCCATCGGACTCTGTCTTAAGGAGCTGCGCGAGTCCGGTGTGGTAAGCTAACCACTATTCCCGCACAGCATAGTTCTTCTGTACTCGCCTGCCCCTGCGCATTGATTGCCGCACCGCGTCTCTTCTAAGACCTGTATACTATGGTAGAATAATTGATACAAAGCCAATGATTAGGCAGGTTGTGTGAGGGATCCTCTTGCCTTTTGTATGGGGACTAGGATTTGGTGCTGGCTGAGGATATTGATATTCCTTCTCCGTTCTTCACAGTCCGATTGAGAGACATGAAATTCCTTCTGCCTCTCGGAGTCCAGGCTCGGTGTGTGAGGTATGGCGAGAGACAGGAGAGTGCTGCTGGTATGACGTCGAAATGTTCACTTGACACTCCCCGCGCAACTAAGGCCGTCCAGGTCGACGAGGCTGCAGTCAAACAAGCCACACATCTTGCCATGCCATGGCTGAACTGATTATGGCTCCAAGGCCTGTCCGTCTCGTCTTCCAGGCCGCTCCTGCCACTAGAGCCCGCCTGTCCGCCTCGACCAGTTGATATGCTCCGTCCACGTGGGGGGCAGTGTAGAGTTCAAATTTGGGGCTGGACCGGCTATGTAGTTGAATCACGCCGATTTCTAAACTCGACACACCAGTTCAACGAAAAGCAAGATTCGCCAACGTCCCTGAGGTTGGTATATAAGGCCAGTTCAGAGTGGTACACATCAAGGAAAACCCCCACGACGGAGGCTTGGTGGTTCAAAACGACGCCTTAGCGCGGAGCGAAGCTGGTCTCAGTCAACCGAGGATGCCAGTTACGGTTGACCGTTGCTTGCTAATGCGCCGGTGATTGGATGGAAGGGGGGGGCTTTATGTAAACACGGCCCGGTTTCCCCTTGAATTGCCATTTGCAGAAACCAGCCGGCTCCTGCCTCGCACATGCCCCGAGCATGTCGTGTTTTACTTACGGCGACTTCTCGATGCGCGTATTCCCTGTCCTTCCGCGCGCCCCCGAACCCCCAGGCTTCTTCTCTGCCTCGTTCTCCTCGCGACAACGTTCGCTTCCTTTCGCTAGTTGGCCTCCGTTCTCTTCCACCTTGTTTCTTGCGATTCTGGTGACGTGGTTCGGGGACGCTTCGGTGCGGAAGTTTGTTATTCCCGGGAGCCTGATGAGCATTCTCGCTAGTCGGATCCTGAATGGAACCTGGGCCCGCGGGGATTTCGACGGCCGCTTGATTCTCTTAGAGTCAAATGTAGAACTTAGCTGTGCTGTAGGGCGATCAGGATCATAAGGGGCTGTGACGGTCAAGTTTCGGGACCGTCTCGGTCCCTACTCACAACCCGGTGGTGCTGTAGGCGATTAGGAGTAGCAGGGGTTGCGACAGTAACTTCTCGTACGGTCCCACCTTCCCAATATTTACCCTAACAGGATTTCAAGTAGCTTCCCATACAATTTGTATTTATATCTACCTAAGGCAACGTTCGCGTCAATATCAGAAAACCGCGAAAAACCTCAACTTAATATATGAAGGCGATAAAGAGGTTCAGCGTGGTATATCACCTTCCCCTACTTATTACAATGCATTATTTGGAACGAAACTTCGATTTACAATTCTTAACTGAAAATCAGCTTCATCAGGTTATTGCAAGCTTAGTATACAATCCTTGAAAGCTTCATCACTTTATCGCTGTCCCAATGGGATAAGATAAAGTCCTGCCGTAGTAACGATGGAAAGCAGCAAAAAATTAACCTAGGCATCTTTCTCAACCAATTGTATGGCAATATACCTTTTAGCTTGTTTTAGCTAGCTATCCGGTGCTAAGTGGAGCGGTGGACCGTACTAACGGTAAATACCCCTGTGACCCGTAGTTTCCGTTTTCCTCAAGCTATAAGTTTCTGGGTGACTCTATTCCTCCCCAACTAACTGTAACAGGGATATCCCAGTGCTACCCACACCCTGACTAAAATCACACCCAAAACGGTTAGTTTCTGTCCCCATCGGAGTAGGCCGAAAATGTTTACTTTACTACCCGATTGGGAAGAATATTTGTTGTTATTCTGAAGCTAACCGACGCGTGTTAAGGCCCCATATCGCGAAAATTATCGTAAAGTTAAGCGATTTTCAAACCATCTTTCCTTTCCATTTTTATTCCAACCTTTAGTTATTACTTTAACCTTTAGTTATCACCATGGATTCGTTTTACCCCCTTTAGGTTGCTTATCATCTTCGAGTTCCTAATGATATTGAAGCTTAATGGCGTTGTTTAAGTAACTTCACCACGAATCAAAAAATCGCGTTGTCGTTCGATTAATATCACGAGTTGTTTCCTTTCGTTAGCAACGTCTGGTCCCGTTACGATAGAAGCATCGAAAACAAACTTACTGTACGCTAGCCTTTCATGCAGCAGAAGTATCGATACAAATTTTTCAGAAGCTGGGGAACTAAGAACGTGTTACAGGAACAGGGGTTCCTGCCTGAAAGAGGTCAAGTTCTTGGAGGTTAGCGCGGATGCGGCTGGACCTCGGACCAAGAGAAAGCTTGGCCCTTGGCATTGATCTAATGGATCTAAGTGACCTGGATAGATCACTTAGATCACATAGATCCACGACACACTCACTATGGAATGAAAGGATATATAATGGACAGAACCCTCATGTAAATAGCACCTATTTAGTTTCGCTCCTTAGCTATCAATCTAAGCCTTCAGTTAGAGGCACCGTTCTCCGATTGAGGGAAGAGTCCGCAAACCTCTTTAACGAACAGACTCTTGAATCATTCCTCGCACTATTGTTACCTGCAAATCAAGACCCCATTTCGGATACTGCTCATTCCTCCAGGTGGATGTATGACAGGTTCGTTACAGAACGATGGAAAACGGCAAAAGCTAACTACGAATATCCCAATATGCAAAACCTCGTTAATCGTTAAATTTCATTTTAACGTAAAGAACAACGTTATCACTTTAAACGTTGCAATGGTAAGCAGCTGGCTTCCGGCCCATTTATGATAACTTTTGCTAACCTTTTCCACCTAAATTCAGGTGAATCTATATTTCAAAAAAGGCTATAACCATAACTTACCCTAATGCGACGTCAAAAAGATACCCGAACCCATTATCAACGCCTTTAAACGTTATATTTAGTAAGATTACAACTATAACCTAAAATTCGCGATACGTTAATAAAGGAATAACCGTACTTTTTACGATATCGCGAAAAAAGCTAAGCTGCTAAAGAAAATCATATATACGGTTCTTAATAACTAAAAAACCGTTATTACGGCTGCTAAAACTAATCATTTTTTCTATCTAGGTAATCCGGGCGAACAGCTTGATAATACTTTCCAATACTACCTCGATTACGATTTTTTCGCTAAAAAGGTATCAGCTATTTATAATAAGCCCTCCAACAAAAAAAATACGCACCTTTATTATTAACGGATTAATATTTCTTTATTATATCATAATACCTTTACTTATTAATAATAGTTTCATGCTGTTAATAAACTTTATATACGGAACGAATCGGCTAAACTAGTATTTGTTTACCCTTTTAATACGTAATAACTGCGGAAACTAACGCTCTAAAAGCTATTTCCTTTCGTAAACTTTTTATGCACCTATTATAAAGGCGTATTTAACTACTTTAAAAGAACTCGTACCTTTTTTCGGCCTAACGTATCTCGTTAATAATAATTCAGCTGTTAAATAAAAAGGATTTCGCAATTTTTCAGCGCTAAAAACAGTAAACCGAAGCTTATTATGTTAGAAATACTAGAAAGATACGATCTGGAAACACCTTCCAGGGAAGCCGTTACGTTTTGCTCGCGAATATATACAAAAAGCCATATATTCTGTAGCGGATAAAACCGATTGTAGAATTTTCTGCAATAAAGTAAGTGGCCCGTTTTTCCGTATATAATCTAATGGCATTTAAACGGATTTGAAGGTATATTTTTTCCGTATTAACTGCTTTCTATAGGCAATTAGCGCTATACCACAGGAGTAACGGTACGAAAAAATACGTACTTATTTTATTAATAAGTTAAATAGAAAGTTCGAACGCTGGGTAACGTACGTACGTTTTCATATATTACTTCTTTTGCAGGTTTTTACCATATCGCCGCTTAAAGGTTTTTATTTACAGCTAAAAGGTAAAGGCTTTAAAAAGAAAATAAGGAGTTTTTCGCTTGCAGAAATTATTAAGCGTACCGTTGACGTAGGTTTTCGTTATTACGAAAACGTTGATTTATATCGTACTTTAAATTATTCGAAGAAGCTTTCCGGGTTAAAAATGTATAGCTTTAAGCTCGTACGCCTCCCTACCTTTTTTAAAAGCTTACAATAGCTAAATTCCTAAAGGAACAAAAGTAGTTAGTTAAAGATATTAAGCTATAGTATTAACTTAATCGTAAAAAACTCCGTTGCTTATGCAGATTTTGGCGTAAATAACGTTTACCCTATAAGCATTTTTGGTTAAAGTATTTCGAAAGCGATAAAATAATTAAAGCCCAATTTAAGAAGATCGTTAGTTCGTTGCAAGAAAAATATAAAAGTTATTAGCGTATATTCGACGACCCTTTTTTCGATAAAGGCCTCGTAGCAAAAAAACTTGCAAAACGCTTAAAGTAAATAATTTAGCAGTTATTACGTAAAATGGAATAAAGCTAATTATCAGTACTTTAGGCGAAGTAATTACTTTCGTTTAACCCTTTCCCGATTTGCAGCTATTAGGGAGGAAATATACGATTTTACGGAATAATTGCAACAGCGTTTTTACGATACGAAGAAAGTTGCTTATTACCTGTCCTCCGAAGTTGCGAAGGACTTTATGGATAACTTTTTCCGAAGGATATCGTCGGTTCCTGTTATAAAGGCTGCTATATTAAACGTCAAATCACTGCTTCCTCCGCCGTCCGAATCCAACCTTTTTCCTTCGAACGCTTCGAACATTTCATTCGAAATATCTACGTTTCTTACAGCTACATCCGTAACAGCTTTTATACCGGTACGGCTAACGCCAACGACATTCGAAATGCCTTCAGTTAGCAATACACCCGTTCTTTATAACGGCAGCGTAACTTCTACCACCCAGGAACGTACATATACGCCTGGGCAACCGGGATACGTCCATTTTACACCATCACGGCAATCGTTGCCTACGTCGTTCTCGCCAACGCCGCAATCACAGAATTATCACGGCATATTTTCAGGGCTTCAGAATAAAGTAACAGCTTCTACACCAGTGCGGCTAACGCCAACAACATTCGAAATGCCTTCAGCTAGTAATACACCCGTCCTCTATAACGGCAACGTCGCTTTTACCACCCAGGAACGTACATATACGCCTAGGCAATCGGGATACGTCCATTTCACACCATTACGGCAGTCGTTCCCTACGTCGTTCTCGCCAACGCCGCAGTTACAAAATTATTACGGCATATTTTCAGGGCTTCAAAGTAATAAGGACAAGGAAAGCACATACGGCGCAAATACCGCGTTGCTTAAAGCCTTAAACACTCTTCCTACGCCCACGAAGAAACGCAGGATCGATTCTTAGGTTAGTTAAAGGTAAATTAACACCCGTAATAACCTCAAAGTTAGCTAACAAAAAGAACTCGCAGGGCTATCGGGGGTATCGGGTGGGTGTCGGGGTATGTAGGACGGTTACTATTGCAACGGGTGGATTTGGGTGGGTTTTAGGTAGGGACTAATAGTTAAGTGGGCCCCTAGGCCCCCCTGCTAGGACGCCGGATTGACTGCCTGAATAGGTAAGGTTGGGGAGGAATAGAGCCAGCCTAAGTTTCTCCGCAGTGACATTTTGTAGTCACTGTCAAGCAAAGTAGACCGGCGGCGTGCACTTTTCAGACCTTTATAGGTACACTAGATACTTAACCCATCCCTAAACGATGACTCCGGCGCAGCAAAACTTGCACGAACCTTGCATATGAAAGCCGTGGAAGATAACGAGCAATACTGTAAGAAAAGCAAGAACAACGACGAAGCCGCCCCACATCGGCAAAGGTATTGGAATTGATCTTTAACATACGTCATCGGCTATTATCCGGGAGAAAAACGGTATGGCTTTTCCAAAGCATAACGACAGGCCTTTCCGGGGGCCAACGTCTACTTCACTGAAGTCTACCGCCTCTGATCCTCCGATTAAGTCGACCATCTCAAGGGATTCTACCGCAAGCGAATGCAACCGAAAAGCAGCTTCTTTCGCGTTCTTAGGTTCGAAAATAGCGAATCGTCCGAACGCAGTCCGTGATGTTAGCCTGTTCCACCCATCGTCATCGCGAAAGCAGACCACTACCCACAAGAAGTCGGACCAGACTTCGACCCCGGAGTTTCACTTCAATCGACCCACGCCAAATAATATTCAGGAGCGTTTTCCCGAATTGAATTTTGCTAAGCCATCGGTCATTGAAAACGAGCAAACGAGCAATGTTGGACGGATGTACCCTGGTATGCGCAGGCAGCAGGCCCTGGAGAAGGCTCAAGCACAGGAGCTTAATCCGAGGGGACCGCTGTCAGAAGAATTCGTCGTAGACTCCGATTCCGATTCCTCCTCGCACCAAAACACTGACGAACCCCGGCGTTTCATCCCTCCTCGGTATAGTGGCTTGCTGCCTACTGGACAACCGCCTCGGCAGGGCATGCTGGGACAACAAGAGGACGACGATTTTAGCATCGGGGCCCTTCTTGGCGCAAGGGCGAGGGAGCAGATGCGGCTCTCTAAGAAGCCCGCTACCTACGAACGCGAACACGACCGTGAACATGACCTTGAAAGGGAATTTGAGCACGTGAATGGAGTCCCGGCGGTATCTGAGTCACCCACACCACCCCCGTCTATAAGGCTTCGTCCGCATCCGCCACCCCCTACTGCGGCGACTCCCGTTCGACCACACTGGCCGGAAGTACTACCCAACGACATTCCAAAACTAAATCTACCGACGGAGATCAAACAGAAAATCACCTCCTTTCTATCTGGATCGCATGACCGGCATCGTAGCAGTTCGCGAGAGCACATCAGTGGCGGGGCGTCAATCAGACCGCGCTATACCGGAGAAACGCCTCCGTTGCGGCGGGGCCGCCACGGTCTGTCTGATGGATCACGTCCCAGCAACAATCTGACTCGGAGGTTTCCCCAAAACGCCGCACCCCCCGGGACAGAGAACGGGAGCGTGTTTGCACGCGGCAGGTCGACAGGGCAGAGGAAGCGAGGAAAAAGAAAGAGGGCAGGGACAAGATATGAGTACATCAGCGTGATTGCTGAGCATCAAGGTGAGAGATGTCGTGAAATAAGGATGAAGGTGCCCGTGGAGTTTTAGTATGGGAATCTTTGCAGGGTAGACTCTCGTTGTAATGCAGCAGGAATATAAGTGTATACTGGAATAGGGGTAATCAGGCTTGATGATCCGTGATGATCTGGGAACACTGGGCTTAGCAACGGGTTGCTAAGCCCCTATATATACACCCCGACGCCTTGCTAATGCGAATAAAACAAAGAATCTTATGTAACAAAGCTTCAAAGAAGCTATTGATAAGTGATCCTTTTGTTCCTGGCGAATTCGGAACCCCAAAATAGCCGAATCCAGCCAAATCCTTTGAATTCCCACATTGAGACTCTAGAAAGTACTTGGGAATAGACGAGTTAAACTCCTATCAGTGAAGCGACAACTCCGTCCACAAAGCCCAACACACCCAGACGTTAGCAAAGCCAAAATATATACTTCGGCCACTTCGGCTGTGACCTCAACCCGGCCTATACCTCCGCCTCGACCTCACCCTTATCCTAGGATGTTGAAAGCACAACCGGTTAAAGACTCAGCTTCAATTGGTCGATGCCGCAGATGCAACAAAATAAACACATTACAGTGGCGACGAGGACCAGATGGTAAAGGGACCCCTGCAGTGATTGCGGCCACAGGTTTGCCGAGCTGGAAAGGAAACGCAATGCGCAGAGATCCCATGAACTCCGTTATGTTCCACATCTCTAGACATCGGTCAAACCTACCACTCGAACACATTCTTATGCCTGAAGCTGGCGGGAATTCAAGCATAGTCTGTCCCTTCTGAGCGCGAGTTGGAAGCCAAAAAGGAACGCATGAAGGATATGTACGTCGCCATCACCAAGGTTCCCCCATCGGACGGATGACCGGCGGACCGTCCGCTCCACCCGCTGGCCCCGCAGCAGCGGCAGCGGTCGGATCGAGCCCCTATCCAGCGGCAGCGGTCGGATAACGATCCCTCTGCCGGCGGTCCTCTGGGCCCATCCGCAGCGGACCGGCGGATAGCCGCCGGTCGTTGTATGGAGGGGGATGTAAGGAGCCGCTTGATCTTTGCTACATTGGCGAATTAGCCGCGGATAGTAAAAACAAACCGTGGTTCGACTTGTTTGCCTTGCAAACAATAAGATGACCTCGTTTTAACTGTGTTTATTATGTTGTTATGATGTTATAGTGGTAATGAGTTGGCGCGTCCGTATTGGTGTTGCAAGTATATATGCCCCTTGATTCAAAATCCGACCTATATATTGTGACTAATAACAACTCAATATTCTTTCGCGATGGAAAGGTTTCCGGTGAAAAGCAGCGGCTCCAGTGCCTCTTGGCCTCGTCCTGATCCATTCAATGTTACGGCACGGCAATCTGGACGACTTACAATTGCTGAGGTCACGTGCAGCCTCGCCGCTGTTGCTCAGGCCCTTTCAGGCGCTAATCACCCTGTGCTCACCCCTGCGCAGGCTGCAGGCACTAATGCCGCTGTACCCTAGTACTGTCTGAATAGCTTCAACTATGACCGAGGGATCCTGAAATGGTCCCCCTGACCACAAGGTAGCTGCAAAAGACCTGGTCAAGGTGGCAGCGTCCTACAACACAGCCTCGTCCCTGCATCATCGTCTTCCCGTTTCTTTCTCTTTGCTCCTTTCGGAGTCTATAAAAATAGCTCTCACCCGTACGCATCGGCTGCTGTCCTCCGGTCGTTTCGCACGTATCCATCCTCGTCATTTATACCCGATTCACAAACGCCATAGTTTAATGCCTTCCCAGTTTTCTCATTTTCATATCCCTTACATTCCTTCTTAATAACATAAAGCAGCGCGGAGTTATTGTCGTACGGATGCGGAGTAGTCGAAGCAGCACTTCTCGACGGGCTCCCGATAAACCTGTTTGATATCGACCCTTATCCGGTCCGGAAAAACCTGAAACCGAACAGTAAGAAAGCTTATGTTCGAAAGATGGAGATATAGGACGCGTACGTATACATATACCAGTTAGGAGTAGCAACTAACCTTTTCGTAGGTACTTGGCTAAGTTTCCTGGGTACTATCCGTATAACATGCGAATGATAAAGCATTTCGCCGAGGTCATCGGCCGCGGAACCAAAGCTAGGCTTGAAGTTGTCAGATACAGTGGCTTGAGGTCGGAACGAATTGGGCCGTATGACGCGCTAAGGGCTGGAAGGAACAGGGGTGACAGCTGATTAATATGAGGGATTAATTCCTTAAGACCCTGACGCAGACAGTTAGCTGTTATTATCAATCAATTATCAATATACGCTTTCTGAAAACAATACGAGGATATCCAATATCGTGGTCTTAGGCTGTTTGACAGTTATGAGCCCGGTTTGCGAGGTTTTCTAGATTTATCATATTTGTCCTTAAAAACCATTTTTTCTGTTAGCATATTAGGTGCCAAACAATTAATTAAAACGGATTACGATAAGTAACAGTTAAGTATTTTTCATAAGAACGAAGCTCGAAGATTCCGGCGAATGGGATACGTAATGGGAAGAACTTTTTAGCCGTACGCTTAAAAACATCGTTAGATTATACGACCCCGAAAAAGACGAATTACCTGCTGCTGAACTCGATTATTTTTCGTTCGAAAACGTTAATAAAGAAGCAGATTTCGTAATTAATTTTTCCGAAGATAAGATAACGAAATATAAGAACTTCCTTTAAATATACCAGCTTAAGAAATACCGTTATAATTCGCAATAAAAAAGTTTCGTTGCAGTAAGGTCGATGATATACAGTTCCGTTAGAAAGTCGTATTTACTTTGCTTAAAAGCTTTCGAATCGATACGTAAATGGATTAACAATTTTAAGAAATACGCCGGTACGAACGATAAAAAGACGATAAAGCTTGTAAAAGTTAAATATAAGAAAGTCCTAAAAAAAAGGAAAATACGTTAATACGAAAGATATTTACGAATAGCTTAAGGAATAAGATATAGCTATAGCGAACGCCGTAAAGAATAACATTTTTGAATTAGTAGGCTTATAGTAGGTAAATAATTTCGTTAATATAATGGCGCTATTTAAAGCGTAATACGTAAACCAGTTACAGTTGTTTATTTTTCGAAATAAAGTTAATAAGCTGTTTATAAAACCGTTAGTAAGAAAGTTCGTACGCTGATAAAGATACCTTTACGGCAGAAAAAGTTAAACCTTAAAACCGTAAAAGGAAGTGCTTATGTTACGACTTTCGGAGGTGAAAGCCTTGCTGTAAGGGTGGATCAACTTATTAATAATGCTTCGTTTTCGGAACTATTGCGTAAACGGGTAAGGCTAAACTTCTAAATTAAGGATCGTAACCTTAAAAGAAAAAAAAAAAAAGGTTGCCGGGCGTATGGTAACGATTGGCATAATATATAAAGCTGCAGATATGTAGTTAACATTTTAAGAAGCAAGATTTTCGAAAGAAATTAAAAGGCTTTTAATAAAAAGATAGCTTCCGATATTAAGTTTCGAAAAAAGGTAAAAGCGATTAAGAAAAAGGTTTTTACGAATTTTGAATTAACGATAGCTAAAAGGAAGTGATAATTAGTAAATAAATTAAAGAAAATTTTGAAAAGTTCTGTAAATAGCTTATTTTATAAGGCATTTAACGTATTAGATAAATATTTATTAAAAAATTACGCAATTTTAGATTCCGGAAGCTTTATTTATATGTTTTATAACTTAATTTAATTCGAAAGATTCGCAAAGGTACTTAAAGGTTATATTATTTTAATAGGTAATATTGAAGTAACGATTTTCAGTTATGGAAACGTTACGATATATGTAAAAGACTTACGTAGGAAAAACAAGGGCCTAATGTTAAAAAAAGTGGCCTATTATTAGGGCTTTTATTGTAATATCGTTTCGTATAAACGCTTCGAACAGGAAAATTATTATTAAGATACCTTTAATAACCGCGTAAGGTTTTGCAAAGATTATAAAAAGCTATATATTTTAAAAAAGAAAAAAGGTTAACGTATAATCGAAAATAAAAGTTATATAAGGGCCGCTTTTCTTGTAATTAGGAAGGTAAGTAAAGTAGCTGGATAATTAAAGGCTTAAGCCTTAAAGTCGGGGATACTGTAGCATTTAAAAATGGGCTATTATAGGCTAAAGCTTTTAAAGCACTTACTTAATTATTGCCGTAAAGCATTGCTAAAGGGCTTTAAAATGGCCGAGTGCCTGGCGTATACCTTAGCGAAGATGAAGGAAATCTTTTCGAAAAAAAAGCTAGATTTAAAAGTAATTACGTTTTTTTTAAAGGTGCGTTTGAATTAGTAAAACTTTTCGGAAAAAGCCCGTAGATATAAACGGGTGCTAACGATTTTTTGCGAAGCTTTATATTAGGCAACAGTATATTTTTGCGTAACAGTAAGAAAAAAAAATTAAAATTTACATATCTTGAAGAATTATGTAAATTGGGTTAAGAACCATTTTGGATTCCGAGTAAAGTTTATTCGAAAAGATATGAAATTCGTTCGTAACTTATTAGTTAAATGGCTGCGTTTAGAAGGGATTTTCGTCGAACCCTTTGCTTTATATACGTACGTTTAAAATGGAGGCGCAAAACGTTTGGGGGATATAGTGATGGAGAAGGTACGCGCGATAAAGATCGGATCGAAATTGTTGCATAACTTATGGAAAAAGCCCGTTAACTGTACCGCTTACCTTTATAACAGGACCCTAACAGCTGCCCTTAAGTGGAAGATTTTATATAAGGCTGTATATATTTACATGGCTGAAAAAAATGGGATATTAGGCTTTAAAATACCTTAGTTAATTTATTTTAAGGCCTATGGTTGCAGGTATTACGTACTAAAGCTTAACCCGAATTACAAGTTAAATAAGTTGCAGAAATTGGACCTTAAAGCATATATCGGGTACTTCGTAAAGTATAACTTTACGAATATATATAGGGTATGGGTACCAAAGTTCGGAAAGGTGATTGTAACGAAAGATGTGATCTTTAACGAAATGGAGTTCTTTAGTAGGAAAAATACGTTAAAACGTTCGGAAGAGATAATTAGGAACTTTAAAGACTTAGTTGCGAAGGTACAGTTACTTAAAAAATTAGCAGTTAACGAAGTAATTTTTAAAAAAAACGATTCGGAAATGGAAATTATAGGAAATGAGGATAAGGTTAACGACTTTTCGAATAAACAGCAATTAAAAAAAGAAAACGTTTAAAACGAAATTATCGTAAGATATAAAACAAATTTTAAAGAAATAGGCCGAGATGTTTTTTTATAGCTATTTAAGCTAATAAAAGGGATCCCGTACGTTAACTACGTCGGCTTAACGGTTAGACAGCCTAATTAGCAGGTTGAAAACGTAGAAGAAGCTTTACGGTATAAGGACGAATTACGAATTTTATAAAAGAAAGAAAGGTTTTACAGTTTCCGCAATTATAAGATCGCCAGCTTTTAGATAGGAACGTTTGCTGCTGGAAAATTTTTTTTTCTTTATCGAAGGGATCTTGCAGAATTACTTAAGAACGTGCGTAAGTTGGAAAATTATCCGATAAAGCAGCAGTTCCGTACGGCTTAGGAAGCTTATTTTAAAAAGCATAATTCCTTTAAGTTATAGGAAAAGGTAACTGCGAAGTTAGTTATAAGCCATTAAATACTTTATTGCAAATGAGTATTTATATATAAGTTCGACAAGCATAAATGTTACAGGAATAGGGGTTCCTGCCTGAAAGAGGTCAAGTTCTTGGAGGTTAGCGCGGATGCGGCTGGACCTCGGACCAAGAGAAAGTTTGGCCCTTGGCATTGATTTAATGGATTTAAGTAATCTGGATAGATTATTTAGATTACATAGATTTACGATATACTTACTATGGAATGAAAGGATATATAATGGACAAAATCCTTATATAAATAGCACCTACTTAGTTTTCGCTTTTTAGTTATTAATTTAAGCTTTTAGTTAGAGGTACCGTTTTCCGATTGAGGGAAGAGTTCGCAAATTTTTTTAACGAACAAATTCTTGAATTATTTTTCGTATTATTGTTACCTGCAAATTAAAACCTTATTTCGGATACTGTTTATTCCTTTAGGTGGATGTATGACAGGTTCGTTATATTTTGATAGTTTTTTAATTAATAGCCGACGAATGATTTAAGGCTTAGTTAGGTATAAGCTTTTTTGAACGTAGTGAAGACGATATTATAGGACGACGTTTAAAAGATAGATAGTACGTTCGATTATTGTTACTGGTTAGTGAGAGATTAGTAACCAGGTTAGACGATTTATTACTTATTAAAAAAATTTTTTTAATCGATAATATAGCATTACCCTTTACCCGATTTTAAAAAGGACTTTTTTCCTTTTAATTTTTACAATAGCCGGCCCCGGTAAAAAATACCATAGAAGTTTATGGATTTGATGCAGAAAAGAAGGAAGAAGAATAGTTTATTAAAAAATAGAAAGGTAAAGAAAAAGAATTTATTATTGATAAGAAACTGAATAACTTTATAAAAGAAGTTAGGACCTTAAAGGACGAAAACGTAAGATTTATCCGATAATAACGATTTTCGACCTTATTTTTGTTTAGAGTAAACAAAATTCGCAAAGGTATAATCCCCTTTTTTAGTTATTATGGAATGCCGGAGGTTAAGGGTTATAAATTAACTTTTCCAAAACCTTATAATGGAACTATAGACGTGGAAGGATTTTTGGTCCAGGTTAGATTTTACCTTAAGTTTTATAAAAATTTTCTGACGGAGAATTATTAGAAGGTAATGGCCATTTTTTAGTTGCTTGCTGGAAAAGTTTTTTTATGGTTTGAACTTATTATAAACGATTACTTTATAAATTACCTTAACCAGTTTTCCGATTTAACTAATTATATTTTTGGCAATTATGAACACTTTAAGGAAAAGATGTAAGCTTTATTTAGAGATTTCGATAAAGAATAATATGCGGTCGAATAGTTGCATTTTTTCCAGCAAATTAAGTTAACAGCCGAATATGTAACTAAGTTTAATCGTTTTGCATTAATTTTTAATTTTCCAGAAAGCGTATTATTTTATCCCTTTTATAATAGCCTAAAATCGCAAGTTAAGGATAAGATGTATAAAGTACCCAAGATTAGCCCTTTTCAGGATTATATTAACAAAACTATTATTGCCGATCGACGTACCTTTAAGAAGTACTTGGAAAAAAAAAAGATCCGATAAAAGGAAAAATAACTAAAGCTTAAACAGCAAGTTTTAAAGGGACAGAATTAAGGGTAAATTCCAAAAAAAAGTAAATACTGCTTTAAAAAAGCTTAAAAAAGATAAATTAAATATTGAAAGTTTTAACTGTGGTAGGAAAAGCTATTACAAAAGCGAATATCGCTTTTTAGCAAAAAGGAACTTTAGGAAAGGAAGGATTTCTTAACCCTAGAAAAAGGTTAAAATGGCCAAATAAGAATTAGATAGTAAGAGTAAGAAAAAAGGGAAATTAGTTTTATTTCCTTTTAGCGAAAATTTATTATTGCAACTATATATTACGAGCAGAATGGCAACTTAAAGTACGAACGTTACCCGATTTGTCAAAATCGAACGATTAAAGCTTGCAGATATTATCTAGGATAAAAGATTTTCAAAATAGTTATAAGGTTAGGATATATTTGTTATTTGGATAAGTAACGGTATAAAATATATAATGAACATGGTTAGTTACGCCTTAATACAGTGATATACGATTTAATATTACCAAAGCCTGGTAAGGCTTTTAAAGATAAGGAATTAACTCGTCCGGATATACCGAATTTAAAACCCGTTTATGATTACGATCTGCTTTATTTTTCTGCATGTTACGACGACAATTATTTAACTTACTTCCATGCTAAAGAAGATAATAATTATTGGCTTGGATAGGATAAGAAAATACCTATTAAACTTAACGATAAGTGCAGATGCATTAAAATACCTAAATGGCCAAAATATTCTTAATTTTGTTACTTTTACCTTAAATCGGCTTAAAGCCAAAAGGCTATTATATAAAGATGTTTATGTTATGTATTTATATTATATATAATGCATAAGATTTTGGATATGGGAGCTAGTTTTTCGGAAATTTTACCTTTAAAATTAAAACCCTTTTAAATATCGAAAGTAAAAGTTTTAAAATCAGTTTGCCAGATTAGCAAAAGAAAGTGGTTTATTTGCATAAACGATAAATGTTTTAAATATATAATTAAAAAGGCCCGAAAATGGAAACGTTTTTTAATTAACAAGATTAATAAGTTAAAAAATTATGTAAGCTTTCGAAATTAAGGTATCGAAAAGCTTTAATCTATAAAACCTTATACGAGGCAAAAACGGAATAACGTAATTAAATTAAAATTCTTTTTTAGTACGGAAATAAAATATTTAAAGTTATAATCGACTTAAGAGCGGAAGGAAATTTCATTTTATTATCGGTTGTAAAAAAACATCAGATCTCCTGGAAATATAAGCTGAAATCGTATAAGTTATTTACAATCGACGGAAGTTTATCCAAATACGAAAACGGACGAATTTTTTAAAAAAACAAAAGAATTTCCAATATAAATATAAGGATATTTAGAAAAAGTTATTTTGGACGTCGCCGACATTTCAGGATACGATATTATCCTTGGAATGCCATGGCTTCGTTTTAGTAACCCTTATATCAACTGGGAAACTTAAAAGCTTTCCTGGAACCGGTTAAAAAGTTCTCTAAAAAAGGAGTTCCGAAAAATCTGCTATTTAATCAAAAAAAGCTAAGGTTATAAACCCAATAACTAAAATGCCCCTTAAGTACCAAAGATTTAAAAAACTATTTAAGGAACGAATTCGGAAGAAATTACCCGAACATAACTAATAAGATTATCGGATTCTTATTAAGGAAAAACATTACCTAAAACTTTATCAGATTTATTATATAAACCCGGAAAAGGTAAAGGCCTTATAAAAAAGTTTACAGAAAAACCTTAAACGCAAGTATATTTAAGAATTTAAATTTTCCGTTAAATATCCCGTTATGATGGTACTTAAAATAAAGGATGGGAAAATTCGAATCGACAAGGACGGAAACCCTATATATCGAAAAGTCCACGATTATCGACAGTTAAATAACATTACCATTAAAAATGGATACCTTTTTACTTTTATGGATACCATAAAGGAAAATATTAGTAAAGCCAAATAATTTACCGTATTGGACCTACCGGACGGCTATTATTTGGTCCGAATAACTAAAGGTAAAAAGTAGAAAACCGCCTTTAAAATAATTTACGGATTTTACGAATATAAGGTAATACCCTAAGGATTTACTAATGCCCCCGCCAGTTTCCAATATGTGTTAATAATTATCTTACGAAAGTTCCTCGATAAATTTATATTCGTTTATTTGGACGACATTTTTATTTATTTTAAAACTTTAAAAAAGCATAAAAAACATATCGCCCAAATATTAAAAATATTCGAAAAGGCAAACTTATTAATTAATACCGAAAAAAGCGTATAATATATCCAAAAACTAAACTTTTTAGGTTTTACCATTACTTCAGGACAAATTCAAATCCAAAACTTTAAAATAAAAGTAATTAAAAATTGGCCGATTTCCGATAAAGCAACCGTTACCGATATCCGTTAATTTCTAGGATTTACGAGTTACGTACGTAACTTGGTTAAAGATTTCGAAAAAATCGCCAAACTTTTAATAAACCTTATTACCAAAAAATATACTAAAAAGGAATTCGAATTCCTTAAAAAGGCTAAAAAAACGATGCAAATATTTAAAAACCAAATTATTAACGCCCTTATTATAAAACTACCCAACTATAATAAAAAAAATAACTAAAAACTAACGCATCAAATAAAACCTTAGAAATAATCTTAAAATAACAGGAAAATAACGGAAAATGGTATTTAGTTACCTATTATTCCAAAACCTTAAAAGATACAGAATTACGATACCCTATTTACAATAAAAAGTTATTAGCAATTATTATAGCACTTAAAAAATAAGAACCTTACTTTAATAAAACCAAAAAACCTTTTAATATTTACTTTAATTATAAAAATCTTACTTACTTTATAATAACTTAAAATCTTAACAAATAATATGAAAATTAAATAATTTTCTTATCCAAGTTTAATTTTAAAATCCATTATATTAAAAGTAAGGAAAATATCTAAGCGGATATCTTAAGCCAAAAAGAAGATTACGATATTAAAATCCCTAAACGACGCATATAAATATTACAACTTATAAGGAAAAGTACCTTATAATTATGTAAAATATTAAAGAAACTTATTTCCGAATTTTTAGCTTAATTCAAAAATTTTTATAATTCCGATAAACAGAAAAAAGTTAAACAGTTAAAAAAACGATTTAAGGATTAATTACTGTACTACGGAAAAATTTATATTTTACAAAAACGACAAAAATAATTTGTTAAAAATTTTTACGAAAACCCGTTACATAAATATCAAAAAATCTTTAAAATAATTAAGTAACTTTAGGAAAAATACGATTTCTTAAAACTTAAAAAAACCGTTAAATAAATAATTAAAAATTGCAACGTTTATAATAAAACTAAAGCAGTTCGCCATAAACCATACGGACTGTTATAACTTATAAAAATTCCAAGTAAAACGTAAAATATTATAACTTAGGATTTCATTACCGGTTTACCCTTATTTAAAAACCCCGTTACCGGAATCCGGTACGACGGAATATAGGTAATCGTCGACAGACTCACCAAATATAAGTACTTCCTCCCTTTTAAAGGAAATACGACAGCAAAATAATTAACTTACGCATTTGTAAAATACTACCTTAACAAATATAAAATCCTAAAAAGGATTATTTTAAACAGAAATAAATTATTTATTTCCAAATTTAATACCAATTTTTTCAAATAAATTAGCGCCAAACTTAAATTTTTTATAACGTATTACCCCCAAATTAATAAATAAATAAAATAACTAAACCAAACCTTAAAATAATACTTAAAAAATTATGTTAACTACCAGCAAAACAATTAGGTAAAACTATTTCCACCAGCACAAATAGCTTATAACATATCCGTTAACAAAAATATAGGCGTTTTACCTTATATAACCGTATATAAACAAAACGCAAAAACTTAACGGTTAAAATAACCATTTAGTAAAGTTCCAAAAATTACCTTAATAACTTCCAAAGCAAAAACGATAATATCTAAAATTAAAACCATCTAAATTCGCCTTAAAACTAAGCTGCAATTTCTTTAATAACGGATAGCCCAATACTACAACAAAAAAAAAATTAAAGAATTAATTTTATCGAAAGGAAATAAAGTTTACCTATTACGCCAAAAACAAAACGCAACTTTAAATATTTTACAAATCAAAACCAAAAAACCTAATAACAAACTTAATTTTAAAAAATTCGGTCCGTTTAAAATTAACAAAATTATTTCCAAAATTAACTATCGACTGTCGCTACCCAAAACAATAAAAGTACATCTTGTTTTTCATATTTCCCTATTAAAACTAGCACTTAATAACGCCCCGCTAAAAACAAACCTGGAAATCGAAAAAAATACCGATAAATACGAAATCGAAAAAATACTGGACTTAAGAATAGTTAACGACAAAATCCAATATCTAATTAAATAAAAGAACTACCTACCGGAAAACAACACTTAAAAATCCCTTAAGCACCTAACGAATACGAAAAACCTAATTAAAACGTTTTACCGCCAAAATCCTAACCGACTATCTCCAACGCAGCCAAGGTCGCAAACGATAACGGTCCAACCCCCAGATCCAAACCTTCGGCGCTCTAATCGAAAAAGGCGGACGCCTCCATGCTGGTATTAATTTTAAAAGCAAGCCGCGCTTGCTTTTCTTTCATGCAATACTGCTTCTCCAGTTTCTCCTACTTTTCCAATTAATCCAATTCGTACCTTTTTTTTAAAATAACAAAAGCCTTCTTTTTTAAAACGTCTTATTAAAAACGTAAGCGTTTTAACCGATTAACAAGCTTTCTTGTTTTCTCTTCGGCAAACTTTTAATAAACCACCAAAACGTCCTTTACTTCCCGTTACTTTTTCTGCAAACGGTTTTGCTTTTTCCTTATTTTTATTAAAGAATTTATGTCCAATACGTCGCAAGCCGAACGTTAACGACGGGTATAACAATTATAACTTAAGATATCGACTATAAAGAAACATTCAAATTTCCCGAAACGAACGCAGTTAGAACAAAAGACGACTTTGGAACCGAACTTTTCAATATAATTTGCACGGGTATCGCGTATTTTACGTTAATTTAAACGAAATTTCCTTTTTTCTTTTTAAATACGGCTTATTATGGTAAAATCAGCTAAGAAAATCCCTATACTTTTTCCAATTACTAAAAGGGTTACTTACGGTTTTTATCTTTAGAACAAAGATCTTTGGAAAAAGGAAATAGTATTACAGGAATAAAGGTTTCTGCTTAAAAAAGGTTAAGTTTTTAAAAGTTAACGCGGATACGGCTGGACCTCGGACCAAAAAAAAGCTTAGCCCTTAGCATTAATTTAATAAATCTAAATAATCTGAATAAATCACTTAAATCATATAAATCTACGACATACTTACTATGGAATAAAAGGATATATAATGGACAAAACCTTTATATAAATAGCACCTACTTAATTTTCGCTCCTTAGTTATTAATCTAAACCTTTAGTTAAAGGTACCGTTTTCCGATTAAAAGAAAAGTCCGCAAACCTTTTTAACGAACAAACTTTTAAATCATTCCTCGCATTATTGTTACCTGCAAATCAAGACCCCATTTCGGATATTGCTTATTCCTCCAGGTGGATGTATAACAGGTTCGTTACAATAAAATCCTTCAAAAGTGCAAAGCTAGGTTAATAATATGTAAAAAATTAACAGGAAGCTGGAAACTTACTTACGAAAGTAATAACGTTAGCAAGAATGGCGTTACGATTTATCTTAGCAATAGCTGCTAAGTTCGACCTGGAACTAACGCAGTTAAACGTTATTAACGTTTTCGTTTATAGCGATTTAAATAAGGAGGTTTTTATAAAGATATTTTTAAAATTTACGAAAAAAAGGAAGGTATTTAAGCTTCGGAAAGCTTTATATGGCTTAAAGAGGTTACTTTTCTTATAGCAGAAAACGTTTATAAATGCTTTTAAAAACCTGGGCTTTAAGGAAATCTCTTAAGAACTTTATATAATAATAAAGGGTAATATATTGGTGTTCTTTTTCGTGGACGATATCGTATTAAGGTACAAGAAAAAAAAAAAGAGAAAAAAATAAAGAAAACGATTACTGATTTGAAAAAACGGTTTAAGATTAATAAGCTAAAGGAACTTAAATAATTTTTAGGAATTTATATTCTGCGCCGAAAAAACGATCGATCGATTTGGCTGTTACAGAAATCGTATATCGAAAAGGTGGTAGCTTAATATTAAATCGATGTATCAGGACGAGTTTTTCGCATTTTTATGGATTAGCACGAACTTTTTCCGTTCGAAAGAAAGGCGACGAATAAGTAACGAAAGCTATATCAGAAAAAGGTCGGCTCGATTTTTTTTGCTGCTATTTTTATACGTCCTAACGTCGCGTTCGCCGCCTCGCAATTATTACGTTTTAACTATAACCCGCCAAACGTTTATTACGAAGCTGTTAATAAAGTAATTCGTTATTTATATTATACCCGTAGTCTTTTTATTCGGTACGGAGGTAACGGGGACGCTTAGGCGATAGTATATATAAGTAACGCTTCTTTCGCTAATAATTCGATCGAGCGGAAAAGTTTTTACAAGTTCGTAATCTCGTTATTTGGAAAACCCGTAAGATAAAAAGCGAACAAACAAAATACAGTTATTACAAGTACGACTGAAGTAAAGTTGTTAGCTTTAAGCCAAATAACTAAGGAAAGGTTGTTTTTAAGTCGACTGCTAAAGGCATTAACCTTAGAATTCGATCACCCCTTTATAATAAACTGTAATAATAAGCAAACTTTCAGGTTATTTACAAAAAATTCCTTAAAGTTGGTAACGAAGTTAAAGCACGTCGAGGTGTATAACTATTGGTTAAAATAGGAGTGTTTACGAGGAAACGTACGGGTTAGGTGGCAGGAAACGAACGGCATAGTAGCTAACGGTTTAACGAAGTTGCTTACAGGTAATGCATATAAAAGATTCGTAAAGCTTTTAAGGATGGAAAAGATTACGTAGTGGTTAAAATTTATCAGAAAGGAAGATAAATTTCGCGAAAAGATTATGGCACGTTAAATAGAGCGTAAAGTAACGCAGGAATTCCTGACAGAAAGCGATTTAGATCGGCTTCGGAAAGGACTTAGCCATTGATGACCATGATATAGTGAGCGCCAGCGAGGTCTGCGATGGCCTCACTAGGGGGTGTGTCAGATATAGTGGCTTAAGGTCGGAACGAATTGGGCCGTATGACGCGCTAAGGGCTGGAAGGAACAGGGGTGATAGCTGATTAGTATGAGGGATTAATTCCTTAAGACCCTGACGCAGACAGTTAGCTGTTATCATCAATCAATCATCAATATACGCTTTCTGGAAGCAATACGAGGATATCCAATATCGTGGTCTCAGGCTGTTTGACAGAAGTTAAGGTCGGCCGCGATAAGGCGAAAACGAAAAGGGCAACTACGTTTAGCGTAAGGAACAAGATGCGGAAGTTTTATAATATGTAAGAACGGAAGATGCATATCGATATTCCTAATGAGATTAAAGAATTAATGGCACCGGTAAGCATTGATTAACCCTGCTACGACGTTAAGGTGCTATCGCGCGGCTTCGATACTAACGCGCGAAAGTATATCGAGGGCGAACTGGCCGAAAAGATCGGCCTGTCCGGGGGGGAAAAAAGGCCTATCTTTTTATAATAACTAAAGAGTTATGTTAATTTGTAACTTTACCACTGGGTTAGCGACCCTTACGATTACAAGCATAACGTGAACCGCGTAAATGCAACCAACCTGTTAAATAACCATTATTTCACCTCCGCGAAACTTCCAAAGGTATATGGAGCGAAATACGAGGTAAGAGCCCGCCAGACAGAACGAAAAACCAACACTTGAGGTTAACCTATAAGTAGGATGTCATCTGCCTTGTTGGATGGAAAGACGGGCAGCCAGATATTAAGTTGGATTTCAAAAGGAAGATCTCCAAGGGGCCTGTCACATTTCCAGGTCACAGGGTATGGCCCTCTAGGAGCCCACTTCCGTTCACCACATGGTCTAAGGGTTAGTGATTCCTGGTATGTCATGACCGACTTAGAGTAGAAGTGCTACTCTCCCCGCGTTGTGTCCGCAGCCATACCACAACAACCAATTGGTGCACATGTCGATACATCTGCTGCGCCGATGGATAGAAATCGGGCTCCTGCGCGGTGTCGCCTGTCTGCGCCTCTCATCCGGGGACGGCGATGAAGGCGGACAGGAACCCGCTCATAAGCATGGACGATGCTGTCGTCTTGGGTTGTTTGACAGACAGGGAAGACCTGTGGAACGGGTGCTAAGTGCTACAGTAAAAACATCTAAGGCGGTTTCTGTTTCTTGACTTGCCATCCCAAAATAGCCTAGGTCGGGCTACCTCTTCAGCGTGCTCTACTTTGTGCCGTGGATTACAACCTTTTGATGCTCGGGCGAGGATTTCAGGTTCTGCGGATGAGCTCGTTTGATGGCTGTAGCATAGTTCGAGGGAAGGGGTACGAAATTAGAGATAGGCAGTATCCTGTTATTCGGCGTGCTAATAGTCCTCAATAAATGTCCCCCATATACAGTCACGAGATGCTGCCCGTTGCCTTGAGTCCGAGCTCGGGAGGCCTACTTCCGCTCATGCACAAGCCGCCCCCTCACCCAGACCATCCTAGTATTCCGGTCGTCGCCGTTATACACCCACTTGGCCACGCGCTCGTCCCAACTCTCCCATCCGAACACGTCCACGTTCCCGTAATCTTGCATGTCGTCTTCCGCGACATCGTCGCCCACGGCGCCCAGGCTCACGAGCTGCGCGTCCCATTCCATGCCGACCCTGAACCCGCCGATTCGGTCCTGGAGCCCCACAACCTCGGCACCGCCACTCGTCGCCAGGTACAGGACCTCCTCGAAGCTCAACTTGGCCCTCTCGCGCTCCCCGGGCGCCGACGCGTCGTCGTCGTCCATGGCTAGGTGGTTCGACACGAGGGTAGCGAGCCGCGCGGCCTCGAGCACGCTCGGACTGTAGCCGCCGCTCATGTCGGTGCCGAGGCCGACGGCGATGCCCTTGTCGAGTAGCCAGCGCACGCGGGCCTCGCCGCTCGTGATGGCGCTGTTAGAGCAGGGGCAGTGGGCGACCTTGGCGCCGCGCGCGGCGATCAGGTCTGCCTCGTCGTCGCCGAGGTGCACGGCGTGGGCCAGGATGGTGCGCGGGCCTAGCAGGCCGTGCTCGTCGTAGACGGCCGCGTAGTGCCGGCTACGCGGGAACAGCTCGTGTACGAGCCCCACCTCGCTCCGGGTCTCCGAGATGTGCGTCTGTACCGGCAAGCCCGTCTCCCGCTGCAGCCGGCCCAGCCCCGCCAGGGCCCCGTCGCTGCAGGCCGGCGCGAATCGCGGCGTCAGGATCGGCGACACGAGCTTGAAGCCCGGGTCGATCTTCCGGATGTGCTCGATGCTCGCCCGGCTGGCGGCCAGGGCCTCGTCCGCCGTCTCGTCGAGGTAGTAGTCGGGCCCCAGCCGGTCCATGCACACGCGGCCGACGAAGGCCCGCTGCCCCATTGACAGGCAGAGGTCCGCCAGCAAGTTCGTCGCCGGCACGTGGATGGTGGCGTAGTAGGCCGCCGTCGTGGTCCCGTGTGCCAGCGTTCGCCGTATGCACCGCGTGTAGACCTTGCGCGCCTTCGAGAGGTCGGACAGCGACGCCTCCATGGGGAAGGTGTACTTGTCCAGCCAATCAAGAAGCGTGGATTTGCCGAAGACGCCCACATTGGGATATTGAGGGGCGTGGACATGGGTGTCTGGGTTAAGCGATCAGCACGCGGATGGCTTTAGGGGAGTGTATCCGGCGTAACAATGCATACCGATGAAGCCGGGGAAGAAGAACTGGTCGTCCTTGGCGATCGTCACGGCGACGTCGGCAGCACTCCAACCGAGCCTGGAATACAGGGACACCTCGGCTTTCTTCTGGTCACATTGCGGCTCAATGGCAACAATCTTGCCCGTCTTGTCAACGCATATCGCTGTACCATGGAGATACTCGAGCTCGTCGAGCTTCTTGCTGTGGATAAAAGTGCCTATGAAAAGCTGATTCCTGAGGTCCTTTAATGATGCCATGATGCCGGTACATTCAGCCCCCCTTCTCTTACACACATCACCTGGCATGCGAATACGGAGTGAAGCTCTAGATCTTAAGTATTGCGTATAGCAAGTATCTAACTTGGACAAAGGGGCAAAGCGCAAATTTCTAGAACGTTTTGTGGTAAGAAACAGACTTCATCGGACACGGGCGACGTCCGGTTATCGCGTGTGATTCCCCCCTGAGGAGAAAAGAGGGGCCGCTAAGATAACAAACAGTTAAGCCGAGCCCAGCCCCTGACTAACGTTATCAACTGAGACCAGGGAAAAGAAGAAAAGAAAGGAAACAACCATTCTATGACCAAATTCCTCTCGGGTACGATCGGCGGGAACGGTGATCTGCGAGACCTTTGAATGTAAGATTCAGTAGTAGCATGATTGGTTGTGTTCCTGCATCCGATACCGCCTAAGTACGTTTGGCTAGCATTGGCGATGATACTCTACCCACAACTGGGTGCCGACCGCCTGGGCTCGGCCACGCACGCTACGCCGGCACCCGTCCCCGTAGCTGGATGTAGGGGCTGTCCAGCGGCGTAGCGGATGGCCTTTGCCCATCCCATCAAATGCCGACAGCCTGCTTGCAGCATCTCGAGCTCCCTATTGGCTATGAGAATCAACTAGACCCCACTGACGGAACGGCCCCCTTCTGTTGGGAGAAATCTGACAAATGGCGACATCATCTCACGCGGTTTGGCTCCGCTCCGTACGATTTACAAAGCGCCATGCCAATCGATCCTCAGAATACCTGATCTAGTACTAGTTGCTAATCCCTGGACGTTACTACGGGTGCGATACAGATAAATGCAAATGGCGCCGCCGGCCTCCCGAGATCTTCGGAAATTTTATTATCTGGATAATAGATAATTGACATATATTTGACGGCTCTCAGAACTCGTTCTTAAGGGTGGTCGAAGAAGAAACTCTTCAACCGACAAGAGAGTCGAAAGAAACGGTTGTCTCTCTCGTTGACCCCGCCCCCCCAACAAACAAATACGCTGAGCCATACGACGTGCCGTAGAAATGCAGAAGTCTCCGACGGCATCCGCACCAGTTGGCGAGGCTTCCGCGCCGCGGCAATTGGCGTAGTCGCGGCTCAGACGTGTGTAACATGATCCCGCAATTCCATCATCGCCGCTGATTTAAGGGCAAGATGTGGATGCGACGTCGACCACCGATCGGAGCGCACACGGGATTAGCTACCTACCCAGGTAATTACTCATGCTATCACCTCTGTCGTACATACACCTATCTGCTTGTCTGCCTACCTATGTCTGCCTCTTCGCTGTGATCTGGTCTCGTTCTCTTCGAACCTACGGTACTCAGTCGCCGCCGCCGCCATGCCGCCGCCGCTGCACATAGCGAACCTGGGCTCCTCGTTCGCGGCGGGGCCCTCAATCCAGCCGGTCGCCGACCGGTTCGCGGCGCGATCGGGCGCCAACTATGCCGCGCTGCTCGCGGCCCGCGTGGGCGCCCGGCTGACGGACCTGAGTGCATCCGGCGCCACACTCCTCAACCTGCTGAGCGAGCCCCAGGAGATCCCGGGTTACCGCTTCCCGGCCCAGGTCGACCGGCTGCCCGCAGACACCGACGTCGTCCTCGTGCTCGGCGGTGGCGATGACCTCGGCTACATCGCCGGCTTCCTCACCGACACGGCCAGCTCGCACTGGATCGGCCACTTCATCACGCCGGACCGCCCTCACCTGCGTGAGGGGTCGGGGAACGACGCCGCGGGCGCGGGTGAGGGGCAGTTCAAGGGCGAGACAGCGACGCCGACGACGCTACCACCGCTCGACGAGGCGGCATTAGTGAAGCGCTACGGCGCCGTGCTCGACGCTATCCATGCCAAGGTCCCGCGTGCCCTCGTCCTCGTCGTCGAGTACCTGACGATGCTGGGGCCGGACGCGCGGCCGGGAGTCGACGTGCCGTTCGACGCGCAGCGGGCGGAGCATCACCGGCGAGTGGCCCGGACGCTGCAGCGGGCCACAGCTCTGGCGGCACAAGCGCGGTCGCGGCTCCCGTGGTGCGTGCTGGTGCCGGTGACGGAGCCGAGCCGGAGGCACGGCCTCGGCGCCGGCAACCCCTGGGTGTCGGGCTTCACCTGGCGGTTGCTCTACACCGGCGGCGCGTACCACCCCAATGCCGAGGGCATGCGGGCCGTCGCGGAGATCCTCTACTGGAAGCTCTTCGAGCTCGGGGTGGTCGACGGTGCGCCCGGGGCATGATTAGCCGTGGCCCGGAGCTAGGGATGAAAGTGGGTCTTGAGTCGCGTTGTTGCCGGTGAGAGAACTCTGGCAAGCTACCAGGGGACCCCTGTGGTTCGTCCTGGTCGTTCCTGTCTAGCACCCCCGCGGCACTAGCCCTTTCAACTTGAAAAGCTGTCTAGGGAGATAGGCTCTCCGCGGGGCTGCCATGTGAGGAAATGGGAATCACTGAATATCTAGGCGTCTATGGGTTGAGGCGTTGACCGAGTGTAAATTAAACTTGGAGATGTACGCCAGAGGCCTACATCAGGGGAAGAATGCAAGATCCTCCATTTGAAGCACTCTATCTCTCTACATTCTCCCGTGCAACCATTTACGCGTTGTTCTCGACCTTTTTATGATTTAAACTCCAGGTTTATGACGTAGTGTTAATGCAGGTTCTGTCTGGCGCATAGCAGTTAAAGAATTCCCTACTTGTGCATTACAGCCCTACACCGCATCTAGTTCAGCATCCACTCTAAGTCTTTACTGAGACCACTAACGCCATAGGTAAGGAGTCTAAGAGCAATCATGGACGAATTACCTAAAGCATGGTAACTCTTCGCGGGCTTGGAAAAACGAATATGACAATTAGAGAGACTTCTCATAGTTGTCCTTTGGTTCCAGAGGGTGACGGCGAAGCTGGCAAAAGGTGAGGATCTGTTACCAGCATCGCAAGGTGAGAACATTCTGTGAAATGCTGTCAGCTGCCACACATACGAAATACGATTTATTAGTTTAAGCCTCGTCGATAAGCACATGCTAAAATGGCTATGGAAGTGCGGGCGTCTTGATATTCTTAATTATAGAAAGGACTTGCTGAATCGGACAAGCCCTGCCATAATGCCTTTAACGGTCAACTGGAGGACGACTAGTACGGAGTCTTGTTAATTCCTAATATTTCGACCTTAGCTTTCACCATTTCTAAGCATAGGCAGCAATAAACACTAAGCTATGGTTACTTATTACATGAGGAAACCAATGGCAAATGAGAGTAAGAGGCAAGTTCCAATATTAAGATCGGCCAGGCCTGGTATCCAATAGGAAGGTGTTTTGATGGTAGTTCGTTCCAGCCATGCCATCGTATAGAATTAGGAGTTCTTACGGGGTTGAATGAACGATGGATGAAGGTGTGGTTACACCACAGGATTCCGCCTACTAAGCATGGATACCTGCATGGCTTAGCGCCTGGTTTCAGTACAGCCTTACCGAGTTGACACAACCGTGGGATTAGAGCCAGAATGATAGGAAGGACCGTCGTAAAGTAGCACACGCCCTAAACGCAAATAGGTTGGGAATGTTGACTCAGGCGCCAAACTCAATGGTGCGACTAATTGACAGGCCAGAAGTGTACTGCAGCAACGATGTGCTGAGCGTAGAAAGGGGCTAACGTAAACAAGAGATTGCGGGTTGATAAGGGGCAACAGAAGGGCTTTATAAGCGCTTCTGAATGGATGGATGAATAACTGAAAAAAGCTAAAAATTTATTAATTAGGTTTAAACTGGACCGGAAAACACGGCGTGATAAATATTGTGCGAATTCGATAAAGTCTTTAATTAGAGCTTCAATCCATTTCTCATCGTTAGCTAGCGGTGTATAAAAGACCTAGGAAATGCGACCTTACCTCTGACAAGGTCCAATCCATCTCCCACCTCGTCTCAGCTATGCGTCTCCCTTCCCGTTTGCAGTTCATGCCTCTGGCTCTCTGTCTCCAGTTCATGCCTCTGGCTCTCTGTCTGGAGTTCATACGTCTCCCTGCCAGGCCCTATCTCATGTACCGTGGTATTCCCCTCCATTTCGTACGCGCCGCCGTATCCCTGCTGCTCAAATGTCCCAAACACCTTCGCGCTGTCTGGCTCGAAATATTCTCTCGCGGACCCGGGAGACGTAACTTCCACTGTCGTCGCCATCAATGGCGAGGAGTTCAAATTCGCCCCGTCCGTCGAGAGGGCCTTCCTTGTTGCTCGCCTCCGCCGGCATAGGAAGAAAATCCCTACACCCAGGCCTAGTAGTGCAAGGGTACCACCGACGCCTATCCCTGCTGCGACCTCCGGACGGAAGCCAGTGCTGTCGCTGTCACTTTCAGTCGCGTTATTACCGTTGATACTGCTGCTGTTTCTGCCGTTGCTGTTGAAGCTACTTGTTGGACCGCTCGTGTCTGCCGGCGAAGTGTCCGATGGTCTTGATGTAGTAGCCGCCGTCAGTGATGCGTCAGTAGACTGGCGTCTGACCTCTATAGCATGGGCATTGATCCGGAAGTCGTTTCCGACCGTCGACGACTGGACGCTCATTTGTCCATTGAGCTCCGTGGCAGTGATATCAAAGAGCGTGAATGAGCCGCTTGACATGGTTATCTGGCAGCCGAGCGTGAGGTCCCATTCTAGGTATGCGGTCGGTAGGCAGCTGTAGAGGTTGGACTCGACGCTTTTGGGTGTGCTCAGTTAGCCAGTATATCCCTTATATATACTCTCTGATCCGCCACCTCTTAACCGAACAGATACATCAACTGGACTAACCTCGGGCAACAGGTATACGCCCATTCTGTCACCGTGCCCACGTTCTCGGCTCGCGAGCATGCCTCCGTGTACCCGCTTGGGCAAATACCTGGACTGTAATAGCCACTGCTTATATGGGGGTCGTACTCGCTCGGATAACATCTAGTCACATAGAGTTAGTTCAATAACTCGAAGTTTGCTTCGGACTATGCGGACCACTGATGGGCTAAGTAGTCCCGCGTTAAAGGTATGAGAGTCACGATGAAGGATTCAATTCATCTCTGCGTGGCCAGTTCGTTTTTTAGGTAATGGTTATCTGAATGAGAATAATGCTTACGCTGTCGTCTCTAAGGGTCCCTTCGCGTGATAGGAGCAGTCCTCGCCGCAGTCCACAAGGTATAATCCTGTGCTCGTCGCGCAAGCAGCGGGTGGCGTAAACGTCGTCGTTAACGCGCCGATTCTCGACATTTTCTTTTTTTCAAATGCCCAACTCAGCAGTCTGAGCCAGAGTGTGTTTGTCAACAAGCGCTGATCTTCTGGAACTTGGATGAAACCGTAGGGAAGTAGGTAGATCCTTAGATAGGGGATGATCAACGATCGGAGGAAAAAGGATGAAAGAAAGAAAGAAAGCTCGTACGAAACTATTCGGTGCACAGAGCAGAACACTCAGGGGAGAAATCCTGTTCGTAGGGTAAGGTCATACCCTTTGGGCACTAGGATAGACTCAGTCTCGGCTGAGTGGAACCCGGCGATGCGGCCGCATTGTTACCGATACGATTCCTGCATGGCAATCTAGACCTCTTCTCTGGCTCTCTATTGGGCGCTTCTTCAGCTCATCGGCGTATCAATTCTAATAGTCTGGGCGAGTCGGGTAAGCACTATATTAGCCACGTCGTCCTTCCTCGGCCATCGAACGCAATATCGAACATGCGGCACGACGGTGTCTGCTGACTCATCCCGGCCGTGAACCGACCGGCCCACCTTCCTCTCCGGGGTTCTGCCAGTTCCGACTGCCTTTTGCCCTTTAGCGCCCACTCTCCATTTTTGGCACCGGGCCGGACGACAGTTTCAGAGAAAACGGAACCGTCGAAGACCCGGAATATCTGCTCGTTCTGTTCCGGACAATGCCGCGTCTATTTTGCTCACCCTCTCTCCTTTCCGCACCCCCCCGTTCCCAACATAGGGCTTGCTGACGCCCTGGCCTTGCCGCCAGCGGCCTGCGCCAAGGAGCGAGCTAGGGTTTGAGGCTACTCGAACACCAGTTAGAGCTTGATCGATAACTCCTTAGTGGCCTAATGGCCTATTGCCATGCTACTTTGCACGGGCGATCGATAGTTGGTCAATTACGGTGTCCGAGAGGGCTTACTCTCTCATTTCAAAAGTTTCTCCAAAAAAATAATATACGTGCACCTAAAATTTTAATCACACCTATTTACTTAAGTAGATTTTTAAGGTAGGTGCATACGTTAAGCTAGTAGCTATTATATCAAGTTTTACGTAATCGCGTTAGTTAGGTAAATTTTATAATTTAATATATAACTAATCGGTAAACCTTTAACTTTTTCATCAAGTAACTTTGCGCCGGTATTCTTTATATACTTGATATTAATATTATTTAAATCGTTGTATCGAGGCGATTTAAATAATACTGAAATTTTAAAATTTACCTTTAATTTTAATAAAATACCCCAAATCGAATAAAATCGAATAAGGTTTAATTTGTACGAATATTAACTGGTATTAATAGATTAAATTACGTAAGTACGAATGGCGAAGTTTAAGAAAAACGCTAAATAAACGAAGATGGGCCCCGGCGAAAGCAGCAAGATATTAACAAATATAGTAAACTTAGAATCGAATAAGATCGAGGATAAATTAACGATTTTTAACGGCCGTTATTAATACGAAAACGGACTTTTCCCGGAAGCGCTTAATGTTTTAACGCTTTATATAAGTAAGAAATAAGTAACCGCATATTAAATTAAGCGTATTATTTAAATTTTATTTTCGAAGGTATTAGATATTATAAAAGATAACGTAATAAGTAAATTATAATTAAATAAGATCGAATAAATAAGGACGATAACAAATAAAATTAAGTTTAATTAAATTTAAAAGTAATATTACGATTTTTTAAGCTTTTCTAATACTGCGTAAGAAACAAATAAGTTAACGTTAAATTTAATATTAACTGCGATTATTACGTTTAAGCTTTTGCGGCTTATATTTTTTTGTCGAATATAATACCGAATATAATCGAACGAAATTTAATAAAATAAAGGTTAATCGAATAATACAAAAGAATATGGCCTTATGTGTCCAATATTTGAGCTATAAGTTGCGAGATTTTTGTACGGATTATATTAGCGCGGGCGATAATTGGTTTAGTCGAGTTTGTACGAATTATAAGTATTCCGGTACTTTTTAAAACTGCTTTTTTTTAAAGCGCGAGTTGCCGGTAAGTAACTCGAATTCGATTAAATAACCGCGGAATATAATTTAATAAGATTAAATAAAAATAAAGGAAGAAAAGTAAAAACGAATAAAACGTTTCGAAAAGATACGCGATAATACGGATAAGATTTAGTTTACGCAAGATAACCTTAAAGATTACTTGGTTTCGGAATTTGAAGAGTTAGCGGTTATTATTTAGGCCGAATTAAGTAAGCGTTCGGTTAAATGCTTTATAACGGGTAAGTTTCCGGGTAAGTTGCTTGCGAAAAGATAACGAAAGGTTTAATTTAATAAGATTAAATAATTATAAGCATAAATAAATAAGTAAGTATTTATATAAGGTATAGTTTATACGAGTTATATAGAGATAAGCGTTTATAGGTAGATATCACTTAAATAGATATGTTATAATTTTAATTTAATAAAATATATATCTTTTTTAATTATATCGAATTAAATCGAATAACCGGAAATTATTTCTAAAAAATTCCTAAAATATTTTAAATAAAAATTAAATAAAAAAATATTTTTGTTTTATTAGCGTAATGTATTAAATAAATTTATAAAATAAGTAAATATACGGAATATTTTTAAATACCTTTTAATAATAACATTTTATATATATAAACGTTTTATTTTTTAATATTTTATAATAACAAATTTAAATTATTTAATTATAATATATTAAATTAATTATATTTATAGCTTTTTTTAAACGTATATATTATATTAAAGTTTATTACGAATATTATATTAAAATTTTTTCTTATTAATTTGCCTGTAATTAATTAATTTTTAATACGTTTAAATTAATATTATTTTTATTTTATACGATTTAAAGCTAATCGATTAAATAATTATTTTTGATCAAATTTTTAATTTAAATACGTAAATATTTTTAATCCGGTTATAATACGTTAAAAATGCGTTAAAAACGTATTAAATATATTAAAAAGTTCGTATAAAACGTTTTAAAAAACGTTTTATAAAGTATTTCGCAAAACGTATAATAAACTATATAAAATTTAAATTAATAACAATTCGAAATTTACGTAATTATACGATTAAAATCAACGTTTTTAATAAATTATAATTATATATATTTGTTAATTCTCCCTAGAAAAGACGTGACCGTGTAGACAAAATTGGATAAAATAATAGATTGCTACCTTAATTCCTAGGCTTCACTAAACCCATCTCTTTCGCAGGTAAGTTCCTCCGACATTAGAGAATTAGTGCAATCCTAACCGCTTAGGAGTTTTACTTCAAGGCGATTTCAGATTGCCTTGTCCCGCTCTTATCCACGTCGATTCTTGTCGAAATTCTGGACGGTCTTCGCAATTCGAAGCAGCCGGGCAAACCATCGTTCGTAGTTTTCTGTACACCGTTCCAAAATCTGAACGTCGAAGTTGTTAAACGGGTTACTATCTTCCCCTTTTAGTTTCGCCAATAGTTCCGTTATAATCGTCATATTCTTCGGCATATAATTTTGCAAAAATCGATTACCGTTACTTTTTCGAATTAAATCGTATCCGAAAATCAAAAACCGGAGTCGATTTTCTTGGGAAAGATTTTTTAGGTCGATAATAATATCGATAATTTTAGCTCGTCCGAAAATTTGGTAGGAATTATGTACCGTTAATAAAATGATTTCTGTAGAAATTCTACGGTTCCGGATTACCGGTATCGTATATTCGGACTTGCGCGGTATGTTATTTTGGGTAATTCGAAAAGGTACTGTAAGAACGATCGAATGGTAAAACTGGCAAAGGCTTAAAAAATACTAGCCTTTTATACGCAGTTAAGGTTTACCGTTAAGATTTACCTTTAAGGTTTATTTTTAAGGTTTATCTTTAAAGTTTATTTTTAAGGTTTATTTTTAAGGTTTACCGGTAAGGTTTGCCTTTGCAAGGTCGAATGGGTTCAAGCCTTATTTTCCAGGCTGAGCCAAATACATAGAAAATCATTACACGATGTAATTTGCACGATAGATATTATACCCAGTACCTTCGAACACGATGACTGATTAATGGTTTTCACGGTTAGGATAGATTGATACCTTAGTCCCATAGAGCCTTACTTTGAAGCCGATTGATGCGTAATTGCCGATAAGCTTCGACCCTGGTGAACCTTATGCCCGCT